>JACXGM010015240.1:0-10596 GCA_016801145.1 Umbra pygmaea | reverse complement strand
CCTAAATCCAAGATATAGACATGTAAGAGGACAAATATATGAAAATATACTTACAATTGCTAATGAATAATTATCAATGTCTAATTACTAATTTAATGTATATATTTGAAACATTCCATTATTTAGTATTTTAACTGCATGAAATCATAATTAAATGGTTTTAAAAATATCTTAAATAAGGCATTACAAAATTTAGGCTAAACAAGGCCCAATATAGATGATACTGAATAATGAATATAGGGAAGAAGATAATCACACAGATTAAGTATTCTTCTGTCTTAAAAATAACCTGACACCTTGAAAGGTTAGGTACTAGATAACATGTACCCAGCCAACAGGGAACACCATAAAGATTTGTAGGTCATATAATATACTGTATATTGTACCATATAATTTATTAGAAATGATACCCGTTCATTTTCTCCTTAATGCAATGATCTACTCAACCAATCACATGGCAGTTGCTTCAATGCATTTAGGGGTGTGGTCCTGGTCAAGACAATCTTCTGAACTCCAAACTGAATGTCAGCATGGGAAAGGTAATTAAGCAACTTTGAGCGTGGCATGGTTGTTGCTGCCAGACGGGTCGGTCTGAGTATTTCACAATCTGCTCAGTTACTGGGATTTTCATGCACAACCATTTCTAGGGTTTACAAAGAATGGTGTGAAAAGGGAAAAACATCCAGTATGCGGCAGTCCTGTGGGCGAAAATGCCTTGTTGATGCTAGAGGTCAGAGGAGAATGGGCCGACTGCTTCAAGCTGATAAAAGGGCAACTTGGACTGAAATAACCACTTGTTACAACCGAGGTACCTTGTTGAATCAATGCCACATAGAATTAAGGCAGTTCTGAAGGCAAAAGGGGGTCAAACATAGTATTAGTATGGTGTTCCTAAAAATCCTTTAGGTGAGTGTATATTTTGTACACAGTTCCAACATTGTAGGGTGCCTAAAACATTTCAAATAAAGTAATGTTTAGTACTTGGTTGCATATCTTTGTTCTAGTCTAGAAGCCTAGACATCTAGATGGGTCTCTTCCATCATGACACTTGTCCAGACCTGTGTTCTGCACATCCAGCTTCAGTTGTGCTTTGTTACTGTTCATTTTCTTTTCATTCTTCTCACTGTCAGTTGGATCAATTTCTAAGAAATGTCTTCTATTTGGCCCTGAATACTCCATGGTAACTATGGAAGTGTGTTTTAGGGGTCAGTAATTAGTAATAATTGATACATCCACACCTACCTGCTGTTGGTCTTTCTGAACATTTTATAGTCTACTTTTCATTAATTACATTTTCTTAATTATTATTATTTGTATTGTTCATCCACTGTAAATGTCTGTATCAATCTACCAGATAATTTGCCGTTGCTGAGCTCACCAGTATGTTCGTTTTTGTTTGTTTCTTCGTTAATTTACTATGATTTACCTATTTAATGTTGTCTCCACTAATATTGGTGCCCTTGGTAATTATTATTTATTTATTATTTTATATTATAGATTTTTTATTTAAAATATTCACAAACATCCAATCTTTGACTAAAGTAAAATAATTGAAAGAAAGAAATATTATTTTTTTTCTTCTCAGAAAAACCCCTAGAAATTCCTACCAGTGAAATCAAACTGAAGTACAATACAATTTCTATTGTACAGTATGCTGTCAATAATATTTGTACTCTTAAATTGGGTTTTTGGTGCAAATCGTGCTGTGATTTTGTTGAAAAAAATGTGTCCTTGTCCAAATACCTTTGCAGTTAGTATAGATACTAAGATGGGTGCAAGGCCACCTTTTGCTTTAAATTCTGTAATTGAATTTATAAAACTAACTTGAAACAAGCACAATTGTGTTTTATGTCTTAGTTGGAAAACATTAGCATGATTTAAGGCTGCTACAGTGCTGCTTAATTACTGAACATGTTATTAGATTTAATGACTTTAAAGCTCTTTGGTAACATTTATTTGTATAAGAGACTAGCGACCAATTCAGCTTCTTTTTATGGCTGCCCCAGTGACTTTCCATTGATGTGTTTGTGACTCCACTGAACACAGCTGGTGCTTACAGCAGCCCACATGACTACTCCCCTGTTTCTTTCCCTCCGAATGCTGCTACAGACAGACACCAGATCAAGCCAATAGTGTGGCTTCATCTCCCTGCATCAGTATTTGAATGTAACCAACCAGCACATTTTAAAGGGAGGCAACTCATCAGTTGAGATCATAATGGAGCACTATTTGCCTCTACAAGTATAAGTAATGTAATGCCTGGTGTATACAAGTGCAGGGAGAAAATTACACAAGCGTGAAGGAGTTGAAAATATGCTGTTAACTCAAGAAAACACTCTTTACAAATCAAAATAATCTTAGTGGTTCAAAGAGACTATGTGTGATGCTTAGGTGGTGTGCGTATGGAGGAGTAACATTCCACAATCAGATATTTTAATCAAACAATGCCCAATAATAAAAGGGGCAACCTTACTGCCAAAATAAAGTGGCCTATATTACACAGGCCAAACAACGGTATAAAACTGTCTTGAATAATAGCAACCCTCACAACTCTAACACAGGAGTATGGTAGCATTGGATAGCAAGAAGACACACACATGTAGCACTGACAAATAATATCCCACAATTCCCCAAGGTTCCCTCTGTCCTTAAATAGGTACCGGAGTACCTGGATTGGTGCAGGTGTAGGTAGTTGAGGTACTAATAAAAGGGTAATTGATGGGGCGATGATATCGATAGGCAGACCCCTGCTGGCGCCCAGACTGGAAGATACTGCTCCAGGACTGGAAGGCATTACACTATATTTAAATCAGTAATGTAGAACAACATAATATACAGTAACTAACAGTAAATAGAAATGTCTGACAGTTTAAACCAACACTAACAAGAAGTAAATACACACACAGGATGACAGGATGCAGCTGTGTACAATTGTGGTCAAAAGAGTTGAGAATGTCGCAAGTATTGGTCTCCACACAGTTTGCTGCTTCAGTGTTCTTAGATATTTTTGTCAGTAGTTATTATAGTATACTAAAGTATAATTACAAGTATTCCATAAGTGTCAAATGCTTGTATTGACAATTAGATTAAGTTTCTGCAAAGAGTCAATATTTGCAGTGTTGACCCTTCTTTTTCAAGATCTCTGCAATCCGCCCTGGCATGCTGTCAATTAACTTCTGAGCCACATCCAGACTGATGGCAGCCCATTCTTGCACAATCAATGCTTGGAGTTTGTCAGAATTTGTGGGTTTTTGTTTGTCCACCCGACTCTTGAGGATTGACAATACATTCTCAAAGGGATTAGGGGTGTTTCCTGTTCATGGACAAAATATTTCAATGTTTTGTTCCCTGAGCCACTTAGTTATCACTTTTGCCTTATGGCAAGGTGCTCCATCATGCTGGAAAAGGCATTGGTCCTCACCAAACTGTTCTTGGATGGTTGGGAGAAGTTGCTCTCGGAGGATTTGTTGGCAGGCTGCTGGAAGCTGTTTCATGCGGGGGGAGGCTGAGGACTGGGTTGGAAAATATGTGATGTCATTATGTTGTGGCTGATGACAAGACATGACATTTCTGCACTGTATACGTGTTGTAGCCATTAAAGAAAACATATTTAGTTTCATATTAATGTTTAAATATTACAGGTTAATGTTTTTATTTATTTAAATGGTAACACTTTATTTTGAGAGTCCAAAAAGTGTATCTGTAGATGCTCTACAGATTATCTGCAAACTATCAACAACATGAAACTATCACTAACCCTGACTCTAATCCTAACCTTAACCATTCCCCTACTCTTAACCCTAACCTTAACCATTACCCTAAAACATATTCTAAACTTACCCCTACCCTTAAACTACACAATTAGTTGCATATCAACAGATAGATTGTTGATAGTTTGTTGATAGTCACGTCATCAACAAACTATCTGTAGAGCACCTACAGATGGAATTTCGGACTCTCCAACTAAAGTGTAACCATTTAAATAATGTTGATTATGAAAGTGAGCATGCAGCCTGAGAAAGATATGCTAAATCATGAGATGCTCAATATGTCAAGAGACATGGAGTGGGTAAGACGTGATTTTGACCACTTCATTAAGTTTTGTTTTGAAAAAAGATTATTTTTAAAAGATTTTTGTTTTGTATAAATTGTATCTTAATTTTGTTCAATGTTTTATCAACCAATTGCCTGTAAATAAGAAGCAATAATATAGCATATAGACAATTTAATAAGGTGCCGGCACGACGATTGCATTGCACGTGAAATGGAGGGCGCCGATACTCAGCTTGTGCCTCACAGATTTGAGAAATATAGGCTATTTATTATAGAAACCATGAAATGTCTACTTTTAAACAAAACTATTCAAAATGAAAAGAAACAGGCTACTCTGATTATGTAATCCACAAGAAATGTGCATTTCTCTCTGGAGTTCTTCACGAGTCCGCATCATCAACTTCATCTTTGCAGGGACACAGAAAACACCAGTTTATTAATAAACAATTAAAAGACTGCTTGCTATTTTTGAAACATTCATAATCATTACTTTTGTTGGTTCTTTGTGGCAAGCTTTATGCAATGTAAATCATTAGTTTATATCTTATACACCGCCCATAATTTTAATCCCATATCAAACACAGTATGTTATGTCTATTTTAACATATTTCTTTATTTCACGTTTTTAAGTACAATATTATGTTAGTCCGCAGCCCCCCACTGGGGTTGCTGGTGCTATGACGAGCGGGTGTTTTCCCGCGCTACTGTCTGTTGGTCATTCTTTATTCAAGGCTGTTGTGAGTGCAATCTTTCCAGCAGCAATATCCTTGCCTGTGAAGCCTTTTTTCTGCAAAGCAATTATGACAGTACGGTACCTGCAGGTAACCATGGTTGAAAGAGGAAGAACAATGATTTCAAGTCCCACCCTCCTTTTAAATTGTCCAGTCTGTTATTCCACTCAATCAGCATAACAGAGTTATCTCCAACCTTGTCCTCATCAACACTCTCACCTGTGTTAGAGACAATCTATAATCTATCTATGACTGTACTTATTGATGATGATCAATTGGCTGAACATGAATATGTGATAACAGTCAGTTGAGTAAAAGTCTGGGAAACTAGAATCCTAACACAAAACATAAAGGGGAAGAAGCAGGTGCACCTCCTTAGTCTTACCAGAGGGGGGCGACTGAGAAAGTTAAAGCATTGAAGGAAAAATAAATTACTACGAAACTATCTACAATTTTGCAACACTTAATTCTATTATATTATTAGTACTATTATTATTATATTAGTACTCTATGGTAGTTCTACTATACTGTTCCTTCATAAGTCCTTTGCACCGTGGCATGAGGGTTCTTTTGCTCTCTTCTGATAGGAAGAGTTTTGCTTCTGTCATGACAGTAGGCCACTCCCCCTGTGCTTATTAAAACAGGACAGGTAGGGCCACACGTCCACCAGTGAAATCAACACCTGACTCATCGGTTGGTACCTCTGCTGTTTCCCTCTGCTCATCTGACTAGTTCTCTTTCCATTACACACAATTGCATCATGCGGCTGTAAATGAAGAAAAACGTTCACAAGGTTTTTAAACAAATTCAGCCATCCCAACATACTCTCTCTCTTATCAGAGTTATGCTGAGGGACTCGTGCATCTACACTGTTTTTCCCCTGAGCTTTACTGGTCCTAAAATGTATTTATAGTGACACATTTTTAGTCACACTGAAGGGTTTTCCAGTACACAAATAGAGCAGCCCACACACACTCATAAATGGACATAGCCCCCTGCAAAATGGACACGTATACATATGCAAGTACAGACACACACATACAGCTGCCATATTCTAGCAGGAAAAACATGCAGATGTCCTCAGAGATCCATTATGTAACGGCACACAGTCACTGTGGACTCTGCAGGTTTCATCAACAGTTTATATAAGCTTAATACTAACCTGGCTATACACCTTCTAATCAGATCACACTGCATCTCATAGAGACGTAGTATCTTCATTTAAGCCAGTTACACACACCAGAAAATAATCCTGCAGCAACAGGAGGCACATTGTTGTGTACATTTCAAAAACATTTTTGGGTTGATTCATGTTGTAGTTCCTGTTAACTCTATATAATGATTAACTTGAGAAGCCTTTTAACACTTTGAATATAGTACATGTTAGCAGCTGTTAATAATAATAATCCTGCAAAAACAAGATGATACTGATGAAACTGAGTTAAGGCATCACTTTATGCTTTTGATTCTTTGCAGCTGTAAGGCTTAATGTCGGTTTGGTTTCCTGCTATGGTGTTTGTACTGCTATAAAGATGAACATTATAATTACAAATGACTGTCTGTCTATCTGTACTCTGTATGCATGTGGTCATTATGTTTGCCTAGATAAACTAGAGATGGCCTGTCTACCGGGCCATAACAGCAGTAGTTTGGGCTTCAGGTTGCCTATGAAATCACATGAAATAAGGGGGTGAAACAGCTCTACCTACACGTACACAACCAGCCCAGACGGAACAGGAAGAAAATGCTCTGCCACATTTTGGACGTGATGGACATTCCTGAATACATCCATGTTTTCAATCGGTCACAATACCATGGTACTAATCCCACTGGACATGGGGTACTTAAGAAGACTCATTACACCTAAGGCTGGTAAAATTAATATTTTTTTTAGGGGTATAGTAACTGGAAAAGGTTGGGAATCACTGCGCTACACCTTATTAACCTCAGGAAAGGAACTCCATCTCCCAGCAGCCTTTTCACCCAGTTTCCTGTGATTAAGTAAGAGCTCTTTCTGAAAGCAGTGACGGTCGATATACATGGACATAATGCCCTCCGGGCCGCTATGTGGGGTCAGTGGATTAGAGAAAACAAAGACTCGACAGGGTGACCTATATAATCCACCCCATCAGAGCAGTATCGGCCCAAAGGGTTGTGCAGCGTGCAGAGGTAGACAGTTTGTGCACACAATGTATGGCTTGGTGTTCCCTGCTACAACAGTCAGTTGGTTCAGCCTGTACAATTCCATGACAAAGTGTCGCGGTGGGGTTTGCTAAAGTGTGGTGTGTTGCGGTGGGGTGTGTTGGGGTGAGGTGTGTTTGGGTGAGCATCTCAAGTATAGAAGAGGTTCAGTGAGTGGGCTAATCCAGGCTCAGGTTCATTTAGAAAGCAGATGTCCTGTCTTTGTGTACGTGTTCCACTGCACTAAGTATTAACTGCCTGAAGCTGCGGTAGACCAACAACATTAAATATGGCTGTTAAATAAGATATGTTTTTTCTACCTGTTGATTGTAAACAGAGTCATTTGTTATTCCCACTGATTGGTGTCTACCAATTAACGTTGGTGCATATTTCTATTGAAGCTAAAATATTGAGGTAATTGACTTCGGAATTCTATCTGTCTTTTGTGGAGTTCCATCCAACCTCAGATATTGGCCTCACAGTCCCTGAGTGTAAATGAATTTGAGAGTTTTATTAGTGGTATTAGCATGTCAAATATACTACTATATGCTAGACTTACTTTACTACTATATGCTACTGTTTAGACTAAGAGCCTAATGAGGTTGCCACACTCACACAAACACACACATTCTATATAAAACTACTGTTTAAAACATATTTCAAGCATCCCTGCTCGTAAATTGTCTATTTATTGTCCTATGGCGAGATGACCATGAGTAGGAAAATCCAAAAAGCAGGAAGGCAAAAGGAAATGAAGTCAGTTCACATCAGTTTCAGACAATTTTGAGTCATCAAACGCGGCAGACTTTAGGACACCAAGACGAGCGATTTAACTGGATGCGTTTTATTTTTTCTACCTCGCGTCCCTGCTGTCATACGTGCCGGAATAAGCGTGATAGAATAGCATTATTGACGAGGTGCTGGAAAAAGGAACCGGTAAAGGATACAGCGACCAGAGGGAGAATCACTGAGGTGGGTTTTAATGATGACCAGCGCAATGATAACCGATATAGAATTAATATTTGTGGGTGAGGGGCAGAAATTACGGGGATCTGGTAATTAACACATTTAAATTAAAATGTTTTTGATAATAATAAACACTCATCACTTGCCTTAATATAATATACCAACAGGTTAATTATTCTGAATAAAATGGGACCATGCTTTTGCTGTCCGTCAGCAAGGTCACATAAGGCGGATGTGTCAGGATGGAGCTATATCATTTTGACTGAAGAGATCTCACCAGATCAGCATGTGTCGATTGAATATTGTTTATATTAGTTTATGTTGTCTGTGTTAAATTGCGCATCATCTGTAAGTTTCTTACTATATTATGAAGCCGTTCCCCGGATAAGAAGTGACATTATTTATTATTAAGTGGGTGTGCGTAGTGAAACACAGCATCGTTTTGCCGGATAGAGGGTGGCGGGGTTATCTCTCCTCTGAACATTATAATATCCTTTATTCTCAAACCGCAGGGGGTCAAATGCCTATACAAAATACTTTGAAAGACGTATTTTCAACGTCTATTCAACATGTTTTCAACCACAAAGGCTTATTTTCAACGTCTTTTCAAAGTCAAATGCTTGGAGGGATATGATCATTGAGTCTGGTTATGGTTCCATATGCGTACTTTTTTAATCCAGCTAAGCCACTGGAACGTAAACATGTAGCTACACTGAATAGACCTACGCAAAAAACGAATAAGAAACTGAAGTTTGTGCATCATACTGTATGGCGGACTATTGCAGCGGCGCAGATGGCATATTCCTCCTGGGCTTTTTTATGTTCATTAATTGCAGGTAGTGTGTGAATTTGGAGGTGCCTAAATGTGACCTTATTTTGCCCAACATCACAAATAAATGTTACTATGTATGCAGTCTACACCTATCTGTTTTGGAGCTAGATGTGGGTGAGAGTACGTACGTGTGATCGTGTCTTATACATGGAAAGACGATAGCCCCTACCACACCACACGGATAGGCCAACTGATTTTCTATGGTGGTATATTATTTTCAGGGCGCTGGGTCACGTTTCGGGAAGCAACAGTTGTTGCTAGGTGACGTTGGGTTTTATGGTTAACGAATCAATCTCCATCCTCATCAGTGAATGACACACAGCCCCCCGATAGGTTCCACATGAGCGCCACTTTATATGGAAACGGAAAAGTTAAACATAAAACAGAAGGCTAAAATATAGACGTTCGCTCAGTGGCTGCAGCGGGATTGTCTTACTTTTTTAATGCAAGAGGTGCTTAATTTGTGAATTAGGAACATTATTCTGTGGAGTGAACTGCAGTGGGCAATTAACGCCGTCATTCTTTTTACGTACGAGGATATAGCATCCCAATCTGTTTTTGGTGCACCATCTCATCTCAAACAGCTTTTCAAAAATGTCCTCACACGTTTCCTTTCTAATTATTGTTCCATCAAATAAAGATAAGAAAAGTACTGTATGATGTCCAGGTAAAAGGTTTTCGTCATCACCAAATGTCTATCCTTTCTCTCGGGTCTTCATAAATTGAAGTCAGTCCTTCGTGTGGGAGAGGAGCTGAACCTCAGACATTTAGCTGTTGTCATAGAGGTGATTTTGTTGCAAATGATAATATGACCAACGCATATGTTGCACAGCCAAAAGGAAGACCAGACTGTTCACGGTTGACTAGGAAGTTTACAATGCTACTGTATGAGCATGGTTCCTTGGAAGTAGTAGGAACCTATGTTTTATTGCTATGGACAAACTTAAGTGGTAACCTTGACTTTTCAGCAAAATGTAGCACAGTACAAAAATATATAAATACTGATACTCATTTCAATGCAACTTTAACTAGCACAGCTTGCATGCAAAAAACAACTAAAAACTAAAATTGGGTCTAATGTTTGTGTTGTGCAGAGACTATAACGTATTGTTACCCTCCCCCTTAGAAATTGACCAATTAGAAATTGACCAAAATATTTGTTATCCACCATTCTGGAGGGGCTGTCTTGGTTGACACGCCTCTTCAACATTGCATGGAAGTCTGGGACAGTGCCAAAGGAGTGGCAGACTGGGGTGGTGGTTCCCCTGTTCAAAAAGGGGGACCAGAGGGTGTGTTCCAGTTACAGGGGTATCACACTTCTCAGCCTCCCTGGTAAAGTCTACTCTAAGGTGCTGGAAAGGAGGGTTCGGCCGATAGTCGAACCTCAGGTTGAAGAGGAACAATGTGGATTCCGTCCTGGTCGTGGAACAACGGATCTGGTCTTTACTCTCGCAAGGATCCTGGAGGGGGCCTGGGAGTATGCCCATCCTGTCTACATGTGTTTTGTGGATTTGGAGAAGGCGTATGACCGGGTCCCCCGGGAGATACTGTGGGAGGTGCTGCGGGAGTATGGGGTGAGGGGGTCCCTTCTTAGGGCCATCCAATCTCTGTATGACCAAAGCGAGAGCTTTGTTCGGGTTCTCGGCAGTAAGTCGGACTTGTTTCATGTGAGGGTTGGTCTCCGCCAGGGCTGCGCTTTGTCACCAATCCTGTTTGTAGTATTTATGGACAGGATATCGAGGCGTAGTCGGGGTGGGGATGGGTTGCAGTTCGGTGGGCTGAGGATCTCATCACTGCTTTTTGCAGATGATGTGGTCCTGATGGCATCATCGG
>JACXGM010015239.1:0-10274 GCA_016801145.1 Umbra pygmaea | reverse complement strand
AAGAAACGCAAGACCCAACACTCTGGATGAGCTTAAGGCCGCTATCGAAGCATCCTGGGCCTCCATCACACCTCAGCAGTGCCACAGGCTGATTGCCTTCATGCCACGCCGCACTGAAGCAGTAATTTCTGCAAAAGGATTCCCGACCAAGTATTGAGTGCATAACTGAACATAAGTAGTTGAAGGTTGACTTTTTCTTTTTTTTTGTATTACAAACACTTCTTTTATTGGTCAGATGAAATTTGCTAATTCTTTTAATTTTTTGGGTTTTCATGAGCTGTATGCCAAAATCATCAGTATTAAAACAATAAATGACCTGAAATATTTCAGTTGGTGTGCAATGAATCTAAAATATATGAAAGTTTAATTTTTATCATTACATTATGGAAAATAATGAACTTTATCACAATATGCTAATTTCTTGAGAAGGACCTGTATAATAAAAGTAAATTGTACCAGGGTAAGTAACTATTTGCGTTACTATTAAAAAAGTATTGTAGATGCGTGTGTCGTTGTGAGATGCTTCATTAAATTAGAGTTGCTTACAATGGATGTCAACAAAGTCTTCGCTCTTGCACATAATGTACACATTACATGCACATTCTTGCCTTTAACCACAATGAATTTGAAGCTTATATCTCCACCTTGAAAATGCTGACTTTTCATCGGATTGCTCCTAACTTGCCTTCATCGAATCTCTGTTTAGCTTTTGTTTGTACGGGTGTGTGTGTGGCGCATGGGCTGGCATGTGTGTAAAAACACGATTGGCTACCATGAAACATGACTCTGCATTAGTCAATCATAATTATAAACTCTTATAGCTGTGAGAGGGTGCGTTTGGATTACACAGTTTATTCAATCAATGTATAGTAACGCACCGAATTTAACGTCCAGTAATGTTAACGGCGTTGTAACGATGGGAAAAGTCATTAGTTAGATTACCCCGTTACAAAAAATAACGTTGTTAACTAGCATTCCAAACACTGATTGTGATGCATGAGGGAAGCACTAACACCCAGCTCGACTGTTTCAAACAGATTATCAATCTATGATTTTTTTTTTAAACATTACCTGCAGATGTTAGTTACATCCAATTAAAACTACTAGAACATTAGCCTCACTTCACTGATCGGTTGTTTGTTTGTCTGCCTGCTGCAGCAGGCGAGTCGACGTAAGGAAAACATTGGATGTTTTCTTATTGTTTTGGTCAATACAAATGCGTTCACAATAGCCCAGTCTCACGTTTCCAAACGAATGTATTTCCGTGAGACTGGGATGTTGTGAACTTATTTGTATTTACCTATAAAACAGTAAACACAACGTTCGCAATGCAAGCTATTTGCACCTACAGTAGGCTAGCATAGATGTAAATATATATTTGCAATAGTAAGCACAACGCTCGCAATGCAAGCTACCTGAATTTGGAGCTACCGTAGGCTAGCATAGATGTATGCTTACTGTTTTGTCGGTCAATACAAATGTGTTCACAATAGCCCAGTCTCACGTTTCCAAACTAATATATTTCTGTGAAACTGGGCTGTTGTTAACACATTTGAATTTACCTACAAAACAGTAACCACAACGTTCGCAATGCAAGCTATTTGCACCTAGAGTAGGCTAGCATATGTAAATATAGCTTGCATAGCTAACATTGTGCTTACTGTTTTGTAGGCAGATACAAACGCTTTCACAACACCCCAAAATACATTAGTTTAGAAATGTGATACTGGGCTTTTGTGAACTCATTTGTATTTACCGACAAAACAGTAAGCACAACATTAGCAATGTAAGCTAATTGCACCTACAGTAGGCTAGCATAGATGTAAACATAGCAATGAGACCTAGGCTGACTGATATGAAAAACAAACAAAACACTCACTTTATACCAAGGCATCCGTCCCTGCAGGCTTTTCTCAAATTAACCTTCGGGATCCTCAAATACGTTTCCAGGACACACCTGTGATCAATCCTGGGGTGCTTTGTTACAGATTCTGGCGGTCCCATTTCCTCAGCAGATTCAGCGATTTCTTCAAGGAGAAAATGGCATTGCTAAAATTCACGACAGCAATAGGACTCTGTGTCCATACGCACATAGCGAGAGCACTGACACCACCAGTCCACCCCAGCTCATGTCTGCCCAGGCTCTTGCTCCTTAGCATCAGTCAGGTTTTGCTCCTCTTCTGCAGTAGCTACAAGGGCTCTTGTTCCTCAATCATCCGCAACTGTTCCTCGCTGTATTGCGGCTCTTTCTGGCAGCCACAAGCATTGGATTCACGCACCCGATCTTCAAAACCCCTTTCTACCACATCATCTCCAAAACTACCCACAGCCATTTTGGTTAGCCTACTAATGTATTACTCAGTTTATTCCACAGAGCAATAGCCTGTTTGCTTGGCTTCAAGATGGCTGACAATTTTTGAAATTCTGGAAGTGAGGTCCCACCCCCTATGGGCGGGTTGAAAACATGCAGAAGTAGCTCCTCCTGCTGGGTGTAGTTCATAGCATCTGAGCAGGCAAGCCTCAGATGACGCAAAATGACGATTTTTGCGTCATCTGAGGCCTTGTTCCCATACAACCAATACAGAGACTTCACATCCCAGGGGGGTATGAGGGATTGATCCCAGTTAATTCTAAAATACTACCAGGTTTCTACTGATATAAAGCTTAATGCTAATCGGTGAAGTATCCCTTTAAGTTGGTTAGCAAACATCCTACTTCTTCTTTGGAATGACCAGACAGATCGTAACCAACTCAAAGGTGCATACTGTGCCACCTACTGCAACGGAGTGTGAGGTAGTGATGGCAGTTTGACACTGAAGCTTCGAGATGTGCTTCAAAACATTAACTACAATTCCATTTGAACCACTGCTCCGAAGGTTGCTTTGGTACGGAAAAATCACATGACATATGACGACCGAAACAGCAACTTCTTAATTCTCTAGCTGGATTCACACGAGACATGGCAAAAAATCCCTGTACGGCATCGTAATGCAGACACACTTGTACACTGTAATCAACATCTTAATCAATCTTCCGCATCTATGAGATGGTGGGCAACATTGCATACAACTGTCCATCTCCAGCAAGGCGACTGACAGGAGCTGTTTTAAGTTTAGTATTAATTGACAATACGAAAACTATCTACTGAGCTGTCAAAGCTTGTCTTGCAATCTCACACACCCATAGATGAAAGCGACATATTAGCTTTTCTCGGAGGTAACTCAACTTCCGGTTCTGGCACCGTACGGCAAAGCACTGCAAAAGTTGGATTATTTACACCCGCCGCACCGTATCCACATTTTGCCGGTTCCGTAGATTTGCCGCAGCGGTGCGCATTGCTTCCTATTGAAATGAATGGACTTCCGCCGCAATCCAACCAGTTTGCCGGACCTGGTGTGAATCGGGCTTCTGAATGAATCATGTGAGTAGCGCCACCGCCACACGCGAAACCATAGACATAATAAAGATTTATTATGTCTATATGTGAAACAGTCAGGACTTTTTTGCTGCCATTGCGACTGGTGCCGCCTCCTTTTGAGTCTTAATGCTACTCCGCTCAAAGCATTAAAACTTTAATGCACAACATTGCGTTTGGTTCATAGTAGTCTCTACAGTGACTAACATTAGTTAGTTTTTATCTTTAAAATTAGTTTTTATTTATTTTTCATAATATGGAAGCATCTAGGAAGAGAGGTCACTCTTACGTGGGAAAACTTTATTCTGATCACTCCTGATAAGGTGCGCTGGCTGTTAAATATTAATATTAAATATTAGGCTAAAAGTAGAGTTATACTGTAACTATCAGCAGCCTATATTAATAGCTTTCTCAAGTCCGTATAAAATCATTAGCCTAGTTTATAATTGTGGGCAAAAAAAGAAACAGGCTCAGTCCAAAAAGTGTGAATTTTTTTTTTCCTTAATAAAAATCTTTCAGTGTTTCCTATCCCACCTACCCTCTGGCCATAGTTATGCAAGCACACACAACTTGTGCCATATTTTTCCCAGCACATCCTCTGTTTCCCCAAGCACTCTCTCCCCAATAACCAATAACACAATACACAAATTAATCAGTCTTTATTTGTAAAAACAATTATATTTAATTTTTTTAATTTAACCTTTATTTATCCAGGTAAGTTGACTAAGAACAATTTCTTATTTACAGCAACGACCTGGGAGCAATTAGGGTAAAGTGTCTTGCCCAAGGACACAACGACATTTGGCTCAGTCGGGAATCGAACTGGCAACCTTCTGACTACTAGTCTGACTCCCTACCCACTGAGCCATCTGCGCCCTATACAGTAAGGAGCCTCCTGAAATGATGGGTAGAGGCTCACCAATCTGCCAGCAGATGCATCAACAAATAATCCTACATTTTGAGAACAACATTCCCCAAAAACTCTGTAGGTTTTTGGGCATTTCACCTTCTACAGTGCACAATAAAATTAAGAGTCAGAAATCCAGTCAAATCTTGGTGCATAAAGGGCAAGGATAAAAACCACTTCTGAATGATGAATTTCGCCACATGTATGTGTATGAACCTTTAGCTTTTCCTTATGATGTCCTGACATGGGCTCGGGTAAACCTTTGTAAACCTTTGTCAGTCAACACCATTCACCACTGAGTCCACAGATGTAAGTTAAGGCTTTATTATGCAAAGCAGAAGCCATACATCAACGCTGTTCAGAAGCATCGGCAACTTCTCTGGGCGCAGTCTGATCAGTGATCTGAGATGGACAGTAGCACGGCGGAATCAGTTTTTGTGGTCTGCCAAGTTAACGTTTCAAATAGTTTTTGGACAAAACAGCCGTCATTTTCTCCAGGCCGAAGAGGAAAAGGTCCAACCAAGCTGTTATCAGCGTCAGGTCCAAAAGCCAGCGTCTGTCATGGTTTGGGGTGTGTCCACATGGCATGGGTAACTAGCACATCTGTGATATTGTTAATCAATCAATCACATGTGTTTTATAAAGCCCTTTTTACCATAGCAGTCATCACAAAGTGCTTAGACAGACACCTGGCCCAAAACCTCCAAAGATCCAGTAACAACAAATGATGCCCAGTGGCTAGGAAAACAAGTGTATATTTTCAAAAATGAATTCACAATGTAAAACATCAAATACTGTGTTTATAATGTGTTTTCAATATAGTACAGTGTGAATTGAATTTCCAAATGACTTTTTTATTTATTTAATATTTTGTCTTTTTCCATAATGTCCTAACTTTTTTGGAATTTTACATTTAGAATCTACTTCAACATTTTCAATGTGTAAAACGTTGGACCGAAGCAGGGCACCTGATGAAGACAGAGTGTCTCTCAACGTTGTTGGGAATACATTTATATTTATACTTTGTCATTTATTTATCTTAACCCATAGCCAGCATCTCGCTCACTAAGGCATTTCTTCTAGATTGAGCACCTGAAAGAACAGACCAGGATTCACACATTAGAGAAACCTTATTACTGCTAGCTCCCGGTCTTAGGTAAAAAACTAGCTAGATACATGATTAAGCTAGCAGAGCAACACTGCCATTTAGCAATATAAAGTTGAACTGGCAACCTTCTGACTACAAGTCTGACTCCCTACCCACTGAGCCATCTGCGCCCCATATATCCCATTGTTAGTATACATGTTGCACTGTATTTGTGTGTGTGGGGGAAGAGATCGGTGCATGCACTATATTTTTTTCACTCATATTAAAGCCTCTTGTCCACTATTTTCCTGGGATAATTTAGATGCAGCCTTAGCACTTCACCAGTCGAGCTCGCTGTTACTGAAGCTTCGAGTAATTATCCCATTTTCAAACCAGTGGTTCAGTGCTTCACCAAAGCTTAATTTGCCCATCACTAGTGTGACGTAGTGATAATAATATAATAATAATAACAAAAAACCATCACCTCCGGTCCTTGTAGGGAGAAGGCTCTTGCACATAAAAGATGGTGTCAGCAGCGCCACAAGCAAGGTACAGCACATGGCGTCATTGTAGAAACTAAAGTACAAACCAGTTCCTCCTCAACTTTGGTTCATATAATGGTATGATGACCAAATGTAATCCAATTGGTTGTGCTTCAAGAGGTCAGCAGTATTTTAACTTTGAGCACATCGCCTATTTGGTATTTTGGAGAGGTGAGCATCGCTTGCTGGGCAGTTTAGGAGAGCGCAGCCACGTCACTCATTGTTTCTTGGGCATCCTCTCATGTGGATGCACCTTAAGGGTTGACTATCCCTGCACGGTCAAATGAACCAGCCTGATCTCTTAGAAATCCGTGAAACTGCCACTGTGTATGAACATCAGAATCCGTGGCAGTTCCACGGAATGGCAGAAAATTCTGTGAAATGAACACGGATCAAAAAAGTCAGCGATTGGACAGTGAGACCTTGCTGTTAACTCGATGTAAGCCTTTCCCAAACCCCTAACCTTAACCACTCAGAAACCTTGCTGTTATTTTGATGTAACCCTTTCCCAAACCCCTAACCTAACCTTAAACACGCCGTTAACTTGATGTAACTTGTATTATGTCGTAATGTATTGTTTGTAAACATGGTGATACTGAGTAAATAAATGAAAAAAAAACGCACATTTGCAACACGTCTGCATCGCGCTGACATAGAAAACAGAATATATTCAAAGTGTCCGCATGGATTCGAACTCGCAACCTTTGATATGTGAGTCGCATGTTTATATGCCTGTCCACCATCCCCAAACTACCAATATGCAAAATCTATGCTATTTACACTCTGCTACGTCATACTGCGATTCCGTGAAACGGAATTAGGAGTTAAGGATCCGTGATTATTCCACGGAATATTCAGCCATTCCTTGAAACTGCCACAGAGTTTGAAGTTAGGTATCCGTGGTAGTATCACAGATTTCTGAGAGATCACGTTGCAGCCTGAATGAACAAACAACACTATAAAGAACTGCCTATGTGGCATCAATGAGTCAGAATTATTTATTTTGTCAAAATATACAAATAGGCTAGTTTAAGTTACATGTGTTTTGCAGTATTATAGAAAATAAAGTTAATGGATGATTCCTGACATGATTGATGTCCATCTTTACATATTGTCAAACAAATAGTTCCAAAGAAGGTTTTAAACAGTGCAGAATATATCCAATTGTCATTTGGGAGCTAGCAGTGATAAGGCTTCTCTAATGTGTGAATCCTGGTCTGTTCTTTCAGGTGCTCAAAATAGAAGAAACACGCACCTTAGTGGGCGAGATGCTGGCTATGGGATAAGATAAATAAATGACAAAGCCACACACTAAACTCAGATGCATATATATTCCCACCAAGGTTTCGATAGACATTCTGTCTTCATCAGGTGCCCTGCTTCGGTCCAACATTTTCCAAATTGAAAATGTAGAAGTTGATTTGAAAATTCAAATTCTGAAAAAGTTGGGACATTATGGAAAATGCAAACAATATATACAGTGCCTTGCAAAAGTATTCGGCCCCCTTGAACATTTCAACCTTTTGCCACATTTCAGGCTTTAACAAATAAAAAACTGACAAATTGGGTGAGCGAAATTATTCAGCCCCTTTCCTTTCAGTGCAGCAAACTCTCTCCAGAATTTCAGTGAGGATCTCTGAATAATCCAATGTTGACCTAAATGACTAATGATGACAAATAGAATCCACCTGTGTGTAATCAAGTCTCCATATACAGGGAAGATGGCTATAATTGATGGGAAGATGGATGGAGCCAAATACAGGACCATTCTGGGAGAAAACCGGATGGAGTCTGCAAAAGACCTGAGACTGGGACGGAGATTTGTCTTCCAACAAGACAATGATCCAAAACATAAAGCAAAATCTACAATGGAATGGTTCACAAACATATTCAGGTGTTATAATGGCCAAGTCGCCAGAAATCCTGTTATAAGTGTTATGAAAGGCGCCAATAATTAATATGCATTAGGCTATTATTATTATCATTACTATCTTCTAACAGTGCAAGATCAGCTATTGTGCGTCATTACGCATTGTGATGACATGGCTTTTTATAACCATCCATTTGATTGTATCTAATAATCTACAGTCAGTATTAATCTAATTGTAAATGGAAAATAGTTCTGCAAAAATTGAATTTCTTGCACCTTTCAAAATGGTTAAACATTTAAAAATAAAACGACCTAAATGCATATAAATGAACATGTTTCTGTATCTGATTACAACATTTATACTTTGAAAAGAATATTTCCCAATGGACAATAAAGACTATCTATTTATCTAATCTATCATCATCATATATTTTATCTATCCATCTGCACCGCCAGACAGAGACAGCAACAAGAATATTAGTTTTAAACATGATTTTGTTCTGTTTACCGTATTATTTATGAATTACATAACATGCCAATATAATTACATAATATATTTAAGTGTTCTTTTTGCAAATATGTGCAATATGTGCTTCATTTGCATTTACGTTACAATCTTGTTTTATATTGTTTGTATTTCTCTGCAGGCTGTTAATTGTAAGCATGGCTTTGTGACATCTTCATATTATTAATGAGGCAGTATTTTGATTTAGTTTACACAACGCTCTGCAGTTTCAGACAGATCCACAGTAGCCTGTGTTTCATCCATCTGCCGGCGGTGTCGCAATTTCTCATTTCACCCATTGTGCGTACGCCTGGGTCAGAGTTGCCGTGAAGGACCGCACATTTTCTGGTCAACTTTGCTTTTTATAAATCCCAATTATTGCGTAGAGAGCAGCGTACGTCTTCTTTTGTGCATACGCCACGTTTATAAATGACCCCCCTGGTCCTGACCTATAAAGCCTTGCATGGTCTGGCTCCTGTGCATATCTCCAACCTGCTGCATCCGTACACTTCTATCCGGTCCCTTAGGTCTTCTGACCAGGGATTACTGGTGGTCCCTCACACTCGTCTCAATACCAAAGGTGACTGCTCCTTTGAAGCAGCGGCTCCAAACCTGTGGAACGCCCTTCCGAATGTTTTGCGTTCTGCAGTCTCTGTTGATGCTTCTAAAAAACATCTGAAGACACATTTGTTTATATTGGCTTTTGACTCATGTTTGTAAATTCATGTTTTAGTTTTGATTCTGTAATCAATTGTTTGTCTTTTTAATCGAATCTCACTGTATTGTTTAAACATGTTTATCATGTGGAGCACTTTGTGACTTTGTAAAGGTGCTATATCAAATCAACTCATGATTATTATTATCTTGGTCAACAGGCTTTTAGATCATAAAACCCCCCTTAGCATAGATCTGCTTAGGGACGCAGACCGAATTCCTATTCTGCAGCTCTCCTATTGGAAGAGACCCATAGGGGATCTATTTATAGGCATATACAGGGGGGAGAACAAGTATTTGATACACTGGTTTTCCAATTTACAGAGCATGTAGAGGTCTGTATTTTCATCATAGGTACACTTTAAATGTGAGAGACGAATACAAAGAACCCGAAAAATCACGTATGATTTTTAAATAATGACTTTGTATTTTATTGCATGACATAAGTATTAAATACATCAAAAAAGCAGAACTCAATATTTGTTACAGAAACCTTTGTTCACAATTACAGAAATCATACATTTCCTGTAGATCTTGACCAGGTTTGCACACACTGCAGCATGGATTTTGGCCCACTCCTCAATACAGACCTTCTCCAGATCCTTCAGGTTTTGGGGCTCTTGCTGGGCAACATGGACTTTCAGCTCCCTCCAAAGGTTTTCTATTGGGTTCAGGTCTGGAGACTGGCTAGGCCACTCCAGGACCTTGAGATGCTTCTTATGGAGCCACTCCTTAGTTGCCCTGGCTGTGTGTTTTGAATCGTTGTCATGCTGAAGACCCAGCCACGACCCATCTTCAATTCTCTTACTGAGGGAAGGAGGTTGTTTTTTTTTTTTCTTTGAGCGCGAACGCAGTCCCCCACTACCACAAATTATGCAATCGAGATTTCTACATTTGGGAAATTCGCAGGGGTCAAGCTAAACCGAGTGTACAATGGTTGAGCCTCGCCCTGGGTGAACTGCCTTTTTGATCACAGTGTCTCCCTTGCCAGGTAAGTAGGAAAGGAGGTTGTTGGCAAAGATGCGATACATGGCCCCATCCATCCTCCCCTCAATACGGTGCAGTCGTCCTGTCCCCTTTGCAGAAAAGCATCCCTAAAGAATGATGTATCCTACTTCCTTCAAACATGGCAAGTGGAGTTTAGACCATAAAGCTCAACGTTTTTCTCATAAGACCACATGACCTTCTCCCATTCCTCCTCTGGATCATCCAGATGGTCATTGGCAAACTTCAA
>JACXGM010015238.1:0-12168 GCA_016801145.1 Umbra pygmaea | reverse complement strand
AATTTGCAATCTCAAAGATCATGCAAACACATTGCGTTATTTCCCAAAGGGCCGATAGCCTACAGGAGAAGCATGCAGACAGATGGAAGAGGAAAATCTATTGTGTGTTATTCCTTTATCTATCAGGATCACACAGCTGTCGTCCCCATTGATACGTCTTAAAACAACACATTGTATTGCACATTATTAACGGCCACAGGCACACTCACTCAGCCGTGGCCAGGGAGCGAGCTGTGGTCTGGTACTGTAGCACGGCTGCATCCTGCCTATCATGCTAATTAACGTGCCGCACACAGTCTTCGTTCTGTCCGCTCTCCTCTTAAAGGACCACTGGTGTTCTGGTAATTCGCTGGCCGATAGGAATCTCTCTCTTCAGTTTGCTGTAATAGTCAGAGTCAGTTTCTCAAGCCTAGGGGAGTTAGACCTGGCGCTTCTCAATAGTTGTCCTGTGGTGAGAGAGACATTAGCTTTCTTAGGGCAAGTCACTCTTTGTTGTTATCAGTGGGTTGGGGTCCAGAGATTCCCTATTTTCCAGTGGCTAGCCTGGGGTGAAACAGCCTCCTCAGGTGACTTGGTCTCTCTACTCTTTATTAGTTTGCCTGAGGGAAGTCACTTGGGGGCTTTTTCCATTATCTGGACTGAGGGTAGAGCAGCAAGCCACTTGAATCATCTATATGGTTATCTACGTTATCTGTCGGTCTGTCAGTCTGTCGGTCTGTCTGTCAGTCTGTCGGTCTGTCTGTCATTCTGTCGGTCTGTCAGTCTGTCTGTCGGTCTTGTGGTAAGTCCATGCAACACGTTAATGGGAGGCCTCTTTAGCTGGACATTGGTCATGTTTCAGGTGTCTGGCCTGCACGATATTGCTGCAGCGGGATCAATTAGTGTGTGTGTGTGGAGGAGTGATCCAACAGGCGGGCGGCGTCAGACCTCCTGTAATAGAGCGCTCCGTTCCCTGCGGCACATTCCCCCGTCACTAATCCTTCAGGGTCAACTCTTGCTCTCTTTCTCTAGTTCTCTATCACCCTTCACCCTCATTTGCTCTCTCCTTCTATCCCGGCTGTCTAAAACATTGTATCAGACTGAGGGGGTTGTGTGATCCTTTCCGCTAATACAGAACACACTGTGGCTGTCAAGCGTGTCGTTATGTCGGGTGCATATTGTCTGTCCCTCAATCCAACTGACAAATCGCTGACAGGCCAAGTCTCTGTCTTCAGCTGCCCATTATGTTTGATAAGAACTCTGTACTGACGGTTCACTGGGGATCGGATCCAGTTCCTATCCATTTCCCTCTGTGTCTCCTTGCCGAATTCACACAGAGGGAGCAGTGTTCCAGGTTTTTGGGTACTTGTTTTCTTTCCTCCCTGGTGTGACTGTTAATCTGAATGGAAAGAGTCTTGAAATGAAACCACATATGGAAGCCTTGGTCATTTACGGTCAAGGAACCACAAGGTTGAGTTGTCGCTTCCACGATGACGACACAATTGTGTTGGCTAATGCCCCTTTGAGAACTGCAACTTGATCAAAAAGTTGATTTGACTTTATTTTGATATTGTCAAGAGTGCTTGTTCAACTTAATCTTGAGTGTTTAAATAAACAGAAGTAGTAAGTGTAGACTGTAACAGAGTTTGAAATTTGGTCTCAAATCAGACGGGAATCCCTCTTATGACAGAGAGAATGGAAGCGTTCTTTCCTTTCATTAAAAAAAACAGGAATACCGTATATTCACCAAATTTAAAAGTTAACATCAGGTTACTGGTTTGACATAAGATTGTAGGATGGAGGTAAATGAATCATTAATCACATAGAATTGAAAACAATGTTCAGACTTTGACAAAGCACCCAAATGACTAGGCTATTAAATTATGTTGAAACTTGTAGAAATTATTGAATTAAAGGGTAACATCTTCCTAAGAGGCAGAGGGTTTGTGTAAGAACATGTCAAAATGCTATATTTTGGCAACACACAAGCCTTCTTTAATATACAATTTGATTAATTGAATTATTAATACTGAATACTTATTATTGAAATGGGTGATGTAGTACATGAAAAGAACACAATTACATGACAGATTCTGTGGAGGAGATGTGATTCTTGAGCACCAGTTTCAAATGCTGAAGAAGCTATAAAGCACCTCTGGAGTGCAGCTTGCAATGAAATGTTTCTCTCCTCCTTTCACCATAGTCCCTCCAAAACACAAATAAACAGTAAAACACACATATACATAACTAAAGATGCATACATCCACACCCACATAACATATGCACACAACACACACCTCCGCTGCAGCGTATGCTCTGAGGCAGGCGTTGTCACCTGCTGCAGACAATCGTGTTCCCACAGCAATTCACACATACTTTACCAGGAACTTAGACCTGTTTGAAAACAAATATTCTGTCCCCTGTTTCTTTCTCTCATTTAGTCTTTTGCACATTCTCACATGCTATTTCTGTTTCTCTCATCTTTCTGTCTCATTTTGTCTCCTCTTTCTCTCTTCTGTCCCTCCCTCTCTCTCTCTCTACCTCTCTCTGTCTGTACCTCACAGCCTTTATCTGTCATCCACACTGTCTTCTGTATCTGTTAACCAAATCTTCTAACATGCTTCAAGAAAAATAGAGTTATCATGGATGTTGTTAATGTGTTTCTCAAGTTGCATATTCTGATTTGTGAGCAAATGGACACAAAAAAAAACATTTCAGGCATGGTAAAATTTTTATTTTTCAAACAACTATATGGCAGCAACTATACTGTTGACAGGTTTTCCTTCAGCGTTGGTTATAAATGAAAGCCAAGCCTGCAACATTTTGCTTGCAGTAGACTGAGGCAGCTAGTGATGTGTAAAACAATACACACTTGTATTACAGGGAGAGGGGATAGAATGTTTAAATACATTTGTGCTCAAAAGTTTGCATACCCCTGAAGAATTGGTAATACTTTAGATGCACAATGTTTAAAGAAAACATGAGTGAACAGGCAAAACAATACATTTTTATTTCTCCTGGGAGTCATATTCAACTGTAGGTCATAGCAGAATGACACAATCATAAAAAAGAACATAATGAAATGACCCCTTCTCAAAAGTCTGCACACCCTCAGAACTCAACACGGTGTATTGCCCTCTTTAGCATCAATGACAGTTGTCTATGTGGCCTCGAATTCTTGCGGGTGGTATAGCTGCCCATTCAGGGCCAGTTCTAGTCGGCGGAATACACTGTTCACATGGCAACACTATTATGCCGGCAACACAAACTCTGATTTATCTTTTTAGAATAATACATACATTGTACACAGAATTTGATTGAATATATTGTCAGTGTCTCATGTGAAAACACAATTACCTTTGAAAAACATTCACTTTTTATCAAACAATAGACTAAATTTAGCAACACAAGAACATGGACCCACTACCTATCTATGCAATGAATTAACAATGATAATTGTAATGAATTACGAGCACTATTATTTTGAAAAGAAAAATCAGTGTGTGTTGCCGGCATAATATAGTGTTTGCACAGTGTTTGCCCTCGGCTAGAATCGGCCCTGTGCCCATTCTTGGCAAAATGCCTCCAGGTCATGCAAAGTCTTTAGTCATCTTGCACGAAGCACAGGAGACTGTGATGGGATGGCCACTACAGAACCTTCACCTTCTTCTGCTGTAACCACTGGAGGGTCAACCTGGCCTTGTGCTTAGGGTCATTGTCATGTTGGAAAGTCCAAGAGCGTCCCATGCGCAGCTTTCGTGCAGAAGAATGCAGATTGTCTGCCAGCATTGTCCGATAACATGCGGCATTCATCTTGCCCTAATTTTTAACAAGGTTCCCCTGTGCCTTTAGAGCTCACACACCTCCAAACCACCATGCTTCAACTCGTTTCACTTTCGCCTTGTTGACCCCTCTCCAATTATAGTGCTTATGGTTGTGACCACAAAGCTCTACTTTGGTCTCGTCACTCCAAATTACAGTGTGCCAGAAGCTTTGAGGCATGTCAAGTTGTTGTCGGACATACTGTAACCAGGGTTTTTTGAGGCGCTGGCGCAGTGAAGTCTCCCCATGGGTCAGTATCTAGCCTACTCAGTGCATCCACATGAGAGCTAACAAACTTTTTTTAACTATTTCTACACAGACACTAATTGCAATTTAAAATGCCACAGGTGTGGGAAATGAAACTTGAATTGCCATTTTAACCTGTGTGTGTCACCTTCTGTGATTGTAACAAGGCTAAATATTCAAGGGTATGTAAACTTTTGATCAGGGCCAATCATGGGTGATTTCCGTTATCAGTACGGTTTACAAATGAGACAAACAACTGTGTTATAATTAATGGTTTCATATGATCACTATCCTATACACAACAGTCAGATGTTTCGCATGAACAGTCATATTGTCAAAATCAATGGGTTTGCAAACTTATGAGCACAACTGTAGAAAGGGAAATATTTTGCAATTGACAAAATATCTGTTAGAAATTATTTTTTAATTGATCTTTTTGGGAAAATAAACTGTGGGGATTAAGTATGTTGGTTTGACTGAATGAACAGTGCATACGATCTGAATGGTAACCAGGAGCTGGAGATTGACAGAATGCCGTGGAAATAAATGTCCTCCTACATGCAAAGCTCCTGCATGTGCATAATGGGAATACTCAACATACATGGAGACATCAGTACATAGGCATCAGTCACCATTCATAGACATCAGTCACAGTAAATATACTGTATATCAGTCACTATACATAAACGTCAGTCACCGTACATAGACATCAGTCAACGTACATAATGTAGACATCAGTCAACGTACCCTAGACATCAGTCATAATACATAGGCATCAGTCACAGTACTTAGACATCAGTAACCAGACATAGACATCAGTCACAGTAAACAGACATCAGTCACAGTACATATACATCTGTTACCATACATAGACATCAGTCACCGTACATAAACATCAGTCACCGTACATAGACATCAGTCAGCGTACATAGACATCAGTCACCATTCATAAACATCAGTCACCATACATAGACATCAGTCACCGTACATAGACATCAGTCACCGTACATAGACATCAGTCAGCGTACATAGACATCAGTCACCATTCATAAACATCAGTCACCATACATAGACATCAGTCACCGTACATAGACATCAGTCACAGTACATAAACATCAGTCACCATAAACAGACATCGGTCACAGTACATAGATGTCACTCACCATACATAGATGTCCGTCAATGTACTGTACATAGACCACAGTCACAGTACATAGAAATCAGTCACAGTAAATAGACATCAGTCACAGTACATAGAAATCAGTCACTGTACATAGACATCAGTCACTGTACAAAGACATCAGTTACCATACATAGACATCAGTTACCGTACATTGACATCAGTCACAGTACATAGACATCAGTCACTGTACATAGACATCAGTCACTGTACATAGACATCAGTCACTGTACATAGACATCAGTCACTGTACATAGACATCAGTTACCATACATAGACATCAGTTACCGTACATTGACATCAGTCACCCTACATAGACATCCGTTACCATACATCGAACATCACTCACCGTACATAGACATCAGTCATCTTACATAGACATCCGTCACCATACATAGACATCAGTTACCATACATGAGACATCAGTCACCATACATAGACATCAGTTACCCTTACATAGGACATCAGTCACCATACATAGACATCAGCGGTTTAGAATGTATGTACATGCACGCAGGCAATGTCACACACACAAACATGCTGAGGCCTTGTTCGTCATCTTGTTGCTGTGACTACACTCCTTCCCGCCAGGCCTGCGGCCGCCACAGTGGGAGGGGACTTGGCTGTCACTGTCACTTTTCAGCAGAGCATGTATCTGCGAGTTGTAGTGAGAGAGAGAGAGCGATCAATGGTTCTGACTGAGAGATCACACAGTGTTTAGTCGAGGCTCCACGCTTGGCCGCCCGCCGTGGCCATGACCGCCATTGACCCAGTCTGATTCTCCATAATTGAGAACTGGATTTAGATGGAGAAGAGATACGCAGAAATGAAAGAACACAACAGATGAGTTGCTGAGAGCCCACCCCCCTTCCCTTCTCGCTCGCCCTCGTTCCCTCAATCTAGCGTGCCTTCACAAATTAGTTATGTGTCACTGCATTTTTTTTCTTGCCGGTCCTGGCGTTTTTATAAAGTGTGCGTGTGTGTTTGTGTTTGATAAACTGGTACAGCTGTGGGCAGAGCAAGGTCAATCCTCTGGTGGATTAATTATCAGGTGGGTTGTGGCTTTTGTCGGAACGGCCGTGTTAAAACTCACAGGACGCTGTTCAATTGTGGCACGCTCCTTTTCTCATGTGTCTTGCCAAACTCCCTGGCAGGGCTCTTTCCCTTTTTTTGTCCTCCTACACTGTTCATCTTTACATTTACTTAGCCCTCCATCGTTCTGCCTTAGCTCCTGCTTTCTGTTGGCTGCCTTGTTCTATTACTGGAGTAGTTCCCTTAGTGGCCCTTCTCTCATCTAACTTCTGCCGCTCTCCTCTTAATTCTCATTTTTCCCTACGTCGACTCTCTGCCTTCTAAATTCCTGCTCATCTCGCTCATCCTCAACCAGCCCCTCTGTTCTCTGTCTCTTTTCATTTTTCATCCTCCTCAGCCGTACTGATTTGCCTCGCCAGGCACATTCTTTCTTCCCTCTCTCGTTTCTTTTCCGAATACGCCCTCCAATCATCGATTGCCTCGTCAATCTGTCTCCAGTCAAACTTTGGCAGGGCGTCTACGGGTCTCTCTCTCTCTCCATCTCCCTGAGCTGGGTCTGCCTTCTCTCTGATTAGTTTCTTTCCAATCTGCTGGCTGAATCTCGGGGCCGAGGAGTACAGTTGCCTAATTGCCAGACTTAATCAAAGAGACAAACGAAAGGATGGGGAGTGACCTTTCGCCAGATGCCACGCTCCCCCACTCTGCACATTCCCCTTCCTCCACTCTTCTCTACTCTCTAAGAAGAGAGTTGCCAGCCGACCATTCCAGCATGTTAATATCGTGGCTGTCAGTAGACAAATGCGGCTGTGCGTGCGCAACTTCAACCTATTTCTACCCAGACTCTAATGGGCAACATGTCTCTCCAGTCAAGGAAGTGTGGAGCAATGGGCCGGTGCCGAACACTGGGCGCGCCATCAGATCGTTTGTCTACAAGAGCCAGAGCCCCACTTCGGTGCATTTGTTCCTTGCTGGCGTGGCAGGCTATGAGTAATGGCGCGTCCGCACCGGGTCTACATTAGCGCGTGACCTCTCCATGTCAACCACAGTCACTAATGGTCGCTCGGCATCATTCATCATAGAAGACGCAGCATGAACGATATGATAGAAGGAAAGGCACACACATAACGTCATGGAGGCACGGCCATGGATCGGGGGTAGTAGTGCCCCACAAGGCGCTGGAGATATTCTCTTTTTTGTGTTGACTTCAAAACAGCAGCCTGTGTTTTCACAGCTCAACAAATACAGTCTTGAAACAGCGTCAGACCGAAGTGAAGGCTTTTCCCCCAGAGGACGTTCAGTTTTTCTCTTTCAATTTCATTGTGTTTGTGGATCTCCAGTTTATATGACTTGTTTTTCTCTCTAAATCAATATATCTCCACATGTAGCCATTCAGTATAAGGTGTCTCTATGAGAGGGCATTTTGAAGCACCAGTGTCATGTAGTGCTTCCCCATATTCTGCCACTTGTCAACATGTCAGTCAAAATATGGCAGCTATTATTTACCATGTTCCTGTTCACCTTAACCCCTCCATTTGTCAGTTTTCCTTCAGTAACACAAAACATTGAAAACATGTCTGACATTCTTCTTGTTAATAAGACATCGAAAAGACACCCTTCTGACTAAAATGTAATTGAAAAAACATCCTTCTGGTTGAAAAGACCTTTAATAAATTACTGTAAGTCAGACGTGAACGTTTTTTTGTTTTTGGAATGTCAATAGTTTTTGTTAGCCCAGGCTAATTAGCTGACTAGCATTAGCTAAAATAAAAATAGTTTCACATGCCAATGCTAAGTAAATAGCTACAGTACCAATTAATAGTTTCCTGCTAGCTAGCACTAGTTGGCGACTCTCTCCTGAATGCAGAAAGATTTATAAGGTGTCTATGAGTGCATCTGCCTCTGGGGCAGTAAATAAGTGGCCTAATGTCAGAAATCTGGAACTACGACTTTAATGCAACCTTTATTAGGATAGAAATAATGTGTTTGGGTTGGCAACTATTCCCATGCCAACCACTCAGTCCTAGAGCACAAAAACCAGAGTGATGGTACTAAGTGCTCCTTATCCAGGGCCAGAGCACAGAGATATTGGTCTGTGGTTGCTGTACAGAGCACCTGGCGAGGCTGTGAAGAAGGAGAGGAGTAGTAGATTACTCTCCCTCCTCACCTCCAACCCGCTCAATTAGTGGAAGTGGAGCAGCGGCAGGTTGTAGAGAGCTCGTCAAACAGCCAGCCCTCTGACATCACATACTGCTTCTGTTCGGGCCTTCTGCTTCTGCATTGAAAGGAACACTAGCTCTGTTGAGTTGTGCATGGTACTCACGCTAAGGGGCAGATGGGCTTAGAAACATACACTAACAACTCTCACTGTGGAAAAACACACAGAAACAACCTTTAAAAAAAATGTGTCATGCTTTTTAAAGGAAAACATAGTATTTTTCCATTGTCAGCTCTTAGTTCAGGGTATTGGCATAGATCAGGAGTGGGCAAACTTTTTTGCTTGAGGGCCACATTGAGTTTTTGAAAACAAGTGAAGGGCTGCGTACTATAGCTCTGTGAAAAAACAGGATAAAGTAAATGTTGTTTCATTAACTTACCAGTCCACCCAAACACACAACTAGTGGCAGAACAAACATTTTTACCTAAACTCACAACCAAAAAAATGCAAATGTTTAAGAAAAGAAATCTGTACAAGAGTCTGACATAATATTCAGCACTGTAAAAACATCTCAATTCTAAAACAAATTGTAGGTGCATTTTATTAATTTTCAAAGGTATGACAGCACATACAATGGAGAAACTGAAATGACAGGCCCCTATAAGGGAGGCCATTCTAGTCAAACTTTGGAGTCCAACTTGCACTGCCCAGATGCTGTCAATGAAACGTGCCCCGAAAAAAAACTTCGTTTCAGAGCTTCATTTATTAGGCTACATTCGCACAAAGGATACCTTACAGAAAATAAATGTTTATAACTTCATTTTCTAAAACCATTTCCATGTTTTAGTTCTCAGAATTTAATCAATACTATATGTTTCAACATTTAGCCTACTCGCCGAAACCTGTGAAACAAGACAACAGTGCATATGGAAAGTAATTTGAGTCAAAAATTATTCTTCCAATATAATGATGTTTCATTAATTAAAATCCCTCACTGGCTGGATCAAAGGGCTGTACTTTGCCCACCTCCTTCCTTTGTAGATTTTGGTTTCACCTGATAAAAAGTATAACACTTTATATATACGGTACATGCTTTTGGGCAACAAAAGTATTTAGACAGATTAATATACTGTAGGGCACTTAATTAGTTTTAGTTTGCATGCCTGAAGACAGCATTGGTTCCACCAGCGCTGGACATTTGGCGATATCTCTGCCAGGCCTGTACTGCAGCAATCTAAGGTGGAGACTGACACTGTTTGTGGACATTGTCTTGCTGTATGATTAAGCACCATCCAATGAGTTTAGTGGCATTTGCTTTACCACATAATTTTTGTCTGTATATCACAATTAATTTGATTGTTGCCATCAATCAATACAATTTAATTTCTATAACCCTTTTTACATCAGCAGATATCACAAAGTGCTTATACTGATAAACGACCTAAAACCCAAAGAGCAAGCAACAATAAGTTGATGTACAGCGGCTAGGAAAAACGCAAAAGCTAGGGAGAAACCTAGAGTGGTGCCAGACTCAGATGATTGGCTAGTTCTCTGGCTGTGCCAAGTGAAATTCTAATAGTACATGACTTATCAACAGTTTGTATTAGTGAAGACAAGTGAGCCAGTTCTAGTGGCAGCCATACATGTCCATTAGGTGTGGTATGGTTCACAAAACCCACGGTTCGGTTTGTATCATGGTTTTAGGGCCAAGGTTTTCAGTTCTGTATGGTTCTTGATGTTATTTTTTTTTTATCTTAACACTCCAGAAATATACTTCAGCATATTATATATACCTTAATTATCCACAATTTAGGATACAGTATAAAAAAATTGTTATATCATGTATTCATGCACAAATGGAATTTGACTTGACTTTAAGCACATTTTTTGGACCTCCCTGAGGAAAGCTAGGTAAGATTTTGATACAGCAAGAGGGAAGACGTTAATGATTTCAAAAAGCTTTTCATTTATTTGTAAATCATCAAAAAAAATGGGTGTTTGTTGCCATTTACAGAAACTTATGTGCCTATATAGCACATGAAGTTTGAAATATTACAGAATAACAATTGAAATGACTTGCATTTATCAAACTGCCATCGTCGGCTACTCGCCTCTCAAAATCTGGCGAGAATCCATTAAACTGACCTTTGTTGATCTGAGAGTAAGACAGATTCAGCAACTGTATGGCCTGTTTCTCACATAAAAGGTTTTCAGCAATACGTTTCGGGGAACTATTCTCGTAAAGTCTGAGATCGTATTCAGAACGAGATGCCATTAGTCTGTTTTGAAATTCGGGAGCAGCCAGACCCACATGACGCGTTCCTCCAATCAGCTGCCATGTGTTGCGCTTGTCACGCTCATCCCGCTTGTCATATCTGGTAGTGTTTTAACATCGGTGTTGAAAGTGGGCCCAACGGCAGTATGTGGTTTGTGCACATTAGCAGTGTACCGACAAACTGTGCGACGCACACACACTCTGATCCAAGACAAGCGAACCGAACGGTTCAGATGTTTTTTCTTGAACTGTACCACCCCTAATGTCCATGTCATTATATTTGTTTGAGGAAACTTAGTCTTGCCATTTTTTTGGCTACTGGTTTGCACCTTGCAGTTTAACTTCTGTGGTTATGCTGGTGAAGTCTTCTGCAGATGATATTGGCTGACACATCCACACAATTCTTCAGGAGAGTTATTTTTATTTATTAATTGTGGTAAGCATTCTCTGGTGATGCACTGTAGAGCTCTTTCTTGGCCTACCAGATCAAACATCTGCATATGCTAAGCCAAGTTTATTTTAATTCCTTGGTTTTGATTGATGTTTTGAGATTTCTCATGCTCAGCCTAAATATGGTTGTTAACTTGACTTTCATTTACATATTTTTGGGCCTCATGTAGAAGACACATCAATTAAACACTCCAAATACAAGTGTTAATTGTCATGATTCCAGCTTTACCAAGGTAAATATCAAAGTTTCATAATTCCGTCAATTTTTGTCAAGAATTGTCAGAGAACAAAAATACTGAAACACGTTGAGAACTCTATGGAGAGTGCCATACAAACTTGGAAGACTAAGGAGTGTAGAGTACCAAAATACACATTCTGAAATAATAGAAAGGTACAAATACGGGAATGGAAATAGACATAAACACATACCACCTGTAGGTATACACTCAAATTTATTCTCTGTTTCCTATTTTTCTGGCAACCACCCATTCATTGTTAGCAAAATGCCAAAATTCAACAAAAATACTTATTGTTTTGATATTTAAAACTACACTGTGTATTTCTTTGAATTGATTCTTAACAAAAATAACAAAAATATGTGCTCATTCATGTGTAATTACTTCCACCAACTAATCAAAGTATTTTCGTAAGCGTAGAATCTTCCACTCACAATACATACAATGGTGCCGCTCGCATTGCGGCAGCCATGTTACGCCTCCATCTTTAAAATACATTAGCCAAAGAGGGACATACCTGGAAATTCAAGCTCGGCCTTTCGCGCTTTTACCCTAGTGCCACCGTGATGAATGCCAGGGGGAGATTACTCACAGCCAGACCCGTCGCCAGACCTCGGTCTTAAGGGGGGCATATAAAATGCATGGGAGGGCACAATTATTATTAGCCTACAGTACATATATTTATAATAATCATATACTCTTTTCGCACAGCATGTAATAATCACGTTAAACATAAACAACAGCAATATGACATGGGGCTTATCCTACTAAGCAAGATTTGGGTTTAGCAAAG
>JACXGM010015237.1:0-21464 GCA_016801145.1 Umbra pygmaea | reverse complement strand
ATTGTTAAAAATATTATAACTTTATTCACGTTATGTTTGGCGGTTCCCTGGAACTTAGAGCAACTATATTATATGACGTCATTGACGGGCGACAAAAAGAAACGTCCCGTGTCTTCAAATTAAATTACAAATTTCTCTGGATTTGAAAGTTGGTGGAAACATTTAGGATAATGTAAGTACACAACTAAGAAATATATATGTATAGTGATGTTTTCTTTCATTGCAAAGTATGTATTGTGTTATTGTTTTGATTGATATTACATATTGTACCTTTAAATCCAGCACTCCAATACCTCTTCCACACAAGGCAGGCCAACGGTGTTCTTCTTCTTTAATTTAATGGCAGATCTCAACCATCTGAAAGCAGAGCAATATATAGATAGTATGGCCAAATAGGGAATTGAGTGTTCTGAGCTATCCCGTTATGCAATTGGTTCCGAGGTGGTCACATGTTTCGTGGACTCTATGTTGGAGCCCAACATTCAGCTGATTCCCATTGACATAGTGCAGGGAATAGTGAAAAAATGCCCAACTGTTGCACGTGTGGCTGCAATGAAAGACCGGGAAGTGGAGAAAAAAAATTCACAAGTTCCCCCGTGAACCAGAAAGGCGAAAAGTGAGGGACCTGTATGTGAAATTAATGTGTTTTTATAGGTTAACAAGGCAGAATATTACATTGCAGCACTAGTTACAGTTACAATTTTTGCCATTGAGTAACAAAAAGGTAAACACTGCTCAGAGACTTATTAGACGACCTGGTCACTCACTACAATGAGCATTTTTAGAGGCCCATTTACAATATAGAAGGTAAATATGCATTGGATATATATTCCGTAAAGGCCTTTTACATATTAACAAACGTTGATAATAACATGTATGTGCCTGTTTATAGTGAAAGTATAGAATATAGATAGAATATTCGCCCCATAGGGTTACACTGTAGAGTCATCTGATGTTGGTCTCCAATATGGCACCCATGACTTTAGTTGGCCAAACTCTCTATATATACGGCTCTGTCTGAAATGTGCATACACCGCCACCTACTGTCAGGCCACGGAGATATGTTAGTGCAGCTGACTACTCTGTTCCTGCTGTAAAACTATCTTGGTTTAATGCAGAAATAGACCGTTAGAGCTTTGCGCTGGACTGGTACACAAAAAATGGCTGCCGCTCTGACCATTCTGCTACATTGATTTGAATTGGAATGGAATCTAAACTGCACTGCCAAAATTGGTCTGACCAGGGCATAAGGCTTTCCTCAGCAGCAGTCTATAATCTTCTGAAGGTATGCAGCCTGCCATTAGCTACTCACAACTGGTCCTTGTGGTGTTGGAAAGTTTAGGTTGGTCAAATGGTCAAAGCAACAATGAGCCAGCCACTTTCAAGCCACTTTTAGTAACATGGTCCTTTAATACAACACTGTGTGTATGTTTTGTTAAAGATTAAACTGAGAGCTGACATTACAAGAGAACATGAAGTTGATCTAAAAAAGAGAATAACCTGAATGCCCCGCCATTACCAAGCCATGCCTCCAGTCTACTAGCCTCATTATCCAGAACTACAAATCTAATTGTTACAAACTGTACTGCACTTTTTTGCGCTGTTAAATGTGAACCACACGTGCAAAAGCTTCGGTAAACTCCTGAGTAAGTCTGATCTGCAGCCACTCTTAATTTAATTTAGAAGTCAGTTAAGCTCCTTGTTAATTGTAAAAATTCTAAAATGTTTTGAAAGGCAGATGGGCATCTTCAACCACAAGTGTGTTTTGAGGAGTATAGTATATCAAACTCCAGGCAGTCATGTGGGTTTGAATGTTTGAAGGCCGTTAATGCATGGGCTAGGTCATTATTAAAATACACCAATGGATTTCGGCTGGATTACATCAGGGTGTCACATAAAAACTGTAAGAAAAGCAATTACGTATTTTTTAATATGACTAGTGGACGTGAAGCAAGGAAATACTGTGACAACTCACAAGTTGTCCAGGCAGAACGGCTTTGTAAAAAACAAACATACAGTAGATCATAAAACAATCTGAAGTGGGGTTGTGAATACCTGGTAGAAGAAATATAGAATTTAAAGCCAAGTCTCAAAAGTTTAAACACAGATAAGACATAACATTATGACCATCTGCCTAATATTATGTATTTACCCCCTTTGCCGCTAAAATAACAGCCACATACGCAACAATCTGTGATGTGTTCTGACAACCTTCGAGTAGAAAAATACATTAACTTTTGAAGCAATTTGAGCTAAAGTAGCTTGTTTGTTGGATCAGACCACACGGGCCAGCCTTTGCTCCCCACGTGCATCACTGAGCATTGGCTGCCCATGACCCTGTTGCCGGTTCACTGCTTTTCTTTCCTTGGACCACTTTTGATCGGTACTGACCATTAAAGACCGAGCACACCCCACATGAGCTGCAGTTTTGGAGATGCTCTGACCCAGTCGTCTAGCATCACATTTTGGCCCTTGTCAAAGTCACTCAAATGCTTTCGCTTGCCCATTTTTCCTGCTTCTAACACATCAACTTTGAGGGCAAAATGAAGATGCAGGACAAATTCTTATCAAAACCCCCACACTTCATGTTAGAGACAATGGAATATTATGGTTACAAGTAGTCAAACTGGTCTAAAAAGACTGAAATGGAATGTGTATAGATGGTGGAAGGTAGCAGTAGAATGGATCTTGTTCTTTAACACACCTCTTACAAAAAAAGATTCCTATAGGAATATTTTAGAACAATTCTAGAAATATTAAGAAATGGGCAATAATATATGAAAATGTTGATGGCGTAGCTGTAATTTGTATTAAAATATTAGACAAACTATTAGGGTCAAAAATATTTTTTAAATAGCCGGAAGGCTGCAACCAGGAAAAGAACCTTGATCCAGTTCTATTGTGAGGCAGTGACGTAGATCACTGCAGCCTCAAATAACATTTTCTAAACATAAAAGTGAATGTTGATGGGGGATAATCAAAAGGTTTACTTCAGGATAACTTCTGAGAACATTTGAAATATATTTTGTGTTCTCAATTAAAATAATGATGATAAATAAGTTCCAAGTATTTAAAGTAATATTTTACATCTTATCTAAGCAAATATATTATGCCTGTCATCGTGACTGTAATTCCTTTTTTTATTTTATCAACAAAATAGCCTCTTGGCTAAAATGTGGATAAAATAATATGACAAATTACAGTTTTATTGAGTTATTTTTCAATCTAATACATGTTGCTTTTCAAAAGTATGTTAATATTGCAGGCATGCATTCACAGTAATATGTGTGAGCCAGATGAGATTAGAAAGCTATGAAATGACATTTCAGCGGCTCATTATGAGAAAGGGAAATTGGTCGCCCATTCATAGAAAAAGTAATTAACGGCAAATTCACATGCTTAGTGGCTAAAATTACAGAAACACATTAACATTGTATTTGTACTTATTTGCAAGATATACAGTTATACTTTTGTGACAGAAAGTAACATTCTGTAACCGACTGCATTTCAGATGAAAACCTGATTACCTTTTTAGGTGTATCGGCCAGTGCATGGTGACAAAATGATAACATACATGTATGCCAATGATCAATGACATAATGCACTAATTAACTGAAACAGAAATGGGTGTGGAAGGAATTCAACTGGGTGAAGAACCATCAAACTACATTTGTGGTCAAAAGTTTTAAGAATAACACAAGTATTGGTCTCCACAAAGTTTGCTGTTTCAATGTTCTTAGATCTTTGTCAGTAGTTACTATGGTACATTAAAGTATAATTACAAGTATTCCGCAAGTGTCAAAGGGTTTCACTGACAATGACATTCAGTTTATGCATGCAGTTTTTTATACTTGCAGTGTTGACCCTTCTTTTTCAGGACCTCTGCAATCTGCCCTGGCATGTTGTCAATTAACGTCTGCGCCACATCCTCACTGCTGACTGCCCATTCTTGCATAATCAATGCTTGGAGTTTGTCAGAAAATTTGGGTTTTTGTTTGTCCACTCGCCACTTGAGGATCGACCACAAGTTCTCAAAGGGATTAAGGTCTGGGGACTTTCCTGGCCATGGACCCAATATTTCAATGATTTGTTCCCCCGAGCGACTTAGTTACAACTTTTGACTTATGGCAAGGTGCTCTATCATGCTAGAAAAGGCATTGGTTGTCACCAAACTGTTCATGGATGGTTGGGAGAAGTTGCTCTATGAGGATGTGTTGGTACAATTCTTTATTCATGGCTGTGTTGTTAGGAAAAAATTGTGAGTGAGCCCACTCCCTTGGCTGAGAAGCAACCCCAAACATGAATGGTCTCAGGACGCTTTACTATTGGCATGACACAGGACTGATGGTACTGCTCACCTTGTCTTCTCCGGACAAGGTGTTTTCCGGATGGCCCAAACAATCAGAAAGTGGATTCATCAGAGAAAATGACCCTACCCCAGTTCTCAGCAGTCCAATCCCTGTACCCTTTGCAGAATATCAGTCTGTCCCTGATGTTTTACCTGGCGAGAAGTGGCTTCTTTGCAGTCCTTCTTGACACAAGGTCATCCTCCAAAAAGCTTCAACTCACTGTGCATGCAGATGCACTCACACCTGCTTGCTGCCATTCCTGAGCAAGCTATGCACTGGTGATGCCCCGATCTCGCTGCTCAATCAAATTTAGGAGACAGTCCTGATGCCTGCCAGACTTTCTTGGGCACCCTGTTGCCTTCTTCACAACATTTGAACCTTGCTCCTTGAAGTTCTTGATGATCCAATAAATGGTTGATTTAGGTGCAATCTAACTAGCGGCAATATCCTTGCCTCCATTTTTGTGCAATCATGATGGCACATGTTTCCTTGCAGTTAAACATGGTTGACAGATGAAGAACATTGATTTCTAGCACCACCCTCCTTTAAAATCTTCCAGTCTGTTATTCTAACTCAATAAGCATGACAGATTGATCTCCAGCCTTGTCCTCATCAATACTCACCAGTGTTAACAAGACAATCACTGATGATGGCAACTGGTCCTTTTGTGGCAGGGCTGAAATGAGGTAAAAATAATTTTGGGGGATTAAGTTCATTTTCATGGCACACAAGAGGGATTTTGCAATTACATAATTGTAATTCATCTGATCACTCTTCATGTCATTCTGGAGTATATGCAAATTGGCATCATCAACAATGAAGCAGCAAAATTTGCAGAGACCTATACTTGTTTCATTCTCACAACTATTGACCACAAATGTACAAGCTGAGGGTGTGATGTGACACTTTTGTTGAGATATTTTTTACAGTTTTCTGCTATTTAGAGTATATGTTTTACATATAAGAACTTTCATTTCTATATTTTTGAGAGCATTTTCTGTTTATAGTTTTTTTACAGGCGCCAAAGACTTTTGCATAGTACCATAGATTTTGGAGTTGTATTGATGTCACAATATCGGGTGGTGGTGTAGAGAGGGAGACACAGGCCAGGAGATGGTTGTCGAAATGGAATGATTTTATGAGGTAATGCAGGTACAACGGAGGAATATAGTTGCAGGAGACAAGGACTGTGGTAGGCACCACAAATATATATAGATATACTTCACACACTCTTACCGCGGTGTGGACACGACTAACATATATACAGAGCGTACACTGAGTTACTCTAACAGACCTGCTCTCTTTTCACAAACATACTTCTAGAAATGTTCCCCTGCGTAACAGAACTCCACAATCAGAACATAGCATAGGACATACCGTAATGTTGATACCTCACAGAAATTAATGACCGACAGCGCTCTCCAGTTAAGCAGCCCTCTTTATACCATGGCACAAACCTCTAATGGGAACACAGCTGAACGTAATTAATTAAACAGATCATTATTCCACTGGGTCCATCTTACCTAAACTCTACCTAGGAACTGCTTAACTGGAGGAGCTGTCAAATGGTTTTAAAGCAACACAAATTTTTTAAAACAGAAATATACAATGCATCGCATTGGAAACACAAATAAACTAAAGTCCACACACAATTTATATATAAGTGTCCATTAACACCATGTACGCCAGCCCAACCTGGGCTGGTCGTTACAGTGTCCCCCCCCAAAGACCTCCAACTCCCCAGACCTCCAACTCCAGGCCAAAAGGGAGGGCGGGAGGGCAAAATCCACCTCACAACAGTCAGGACCCCCACCAACACAGTACTCACCCAGGCGGAGGGGCCGCCAGAGGTCGCTGGCCGACCATCCCTCCCAGGACAGCAGGCGCAGGAGAGTGGGCCCGGGGTCAGGCCGAGCAGCAGGAGGCCCTGTGTCTGGCGCTGGAGCAGCAGATATGGCAGGCTGGGCCAGAGCTTGGTCGAGCACCTCTGCTGGCCGGGCTGGAGGCGTGGCAGGCTGTGCCGGGGGGCGTGACAACACCAGCACTGTGGGGGGCCCGGAAAGCTCCGTAGCAGAGGGGGGCCCTGGAAACATCAGTGCGGAGTCGTCTTCAAACTCCGGAGGCGGAGGCAGGAATAGGCAATCCAGGTCCATGGCCTCGTCCCGGTGGGCCGGCAGAGCAGGGGCCTCGTCCCGGTGGGCCGGCAGAGCAGGGCCCTGCTGCAGGCTCTGCTCCTCTCCTTCCTCAGCCAGGGCATGATGTGAGCAGGGCAGCATCAGCTCCGGGAAGGGCTCCATGGGTGGTGGTACATCCGAATGTAGGTGGGTACCCACGGAGCCATGGGGTTCTTTACTGCCGCTGATGCTGTCCGCCCTGGCTGTTCCTCCGGAGCCGGGCTGTCCATGCTGTTGAATGGGGGTGCAATAGCTTGTCTGCACGCCCCATAGCCCCCCCAAAAAATTCCTTGGGGGGACCCCAGTCATCCTCCTCCAAGTCCTCTTCATCTGAAGAATATAGCTCTTCCGGCTGACATGGAGTCCAGAACTAAGACATGGTACAGTGTACCGTCTGAATGTACTCCTCCTGCTCCTCCTCTAGGTCGGAGTCAGAATCCCACATGGAGGCACGATGGTACTTCTCCACAGTGTGCTCTCTCTCCAAGGTGGTCCACACACAATATAAATAAGTGTCCATTAACACCATGTACGCCAGTCCAACCTGGACTGGTCATTACAATTGAAGAGTTATTTGTAGATATTCTTTAATAGAGCTGACCACATTTAGTTAACTAGTTGGTTATTTATTCGCTAGACAGTTACTCAACTGAAATCCTAATGTCTTATCTCCCCCTGCCTCATTTGATCACTCTATTGCGAAGCTCGTTGCTGTGTAGTCACGTACTATCAGCCAGTTTAGATGGCTCAGTCCATCACTCAAAAAAATGTGCTACTGCATTTGTATATGATTATGTAAGACCAATAGTGCATCAATAATCAAACATATTATTTTATAACAAGTTTTCTGAATTGTTATTGTAATGAGGCTTCCACCGCTAGCTCAGGTTTACTTCCAAACCACTTTGAAATCTGAAACCCCCATTTAAAGAAAAAGAGAGAACCAATGCTATCATGGACTACATTGCCCGGGAAGTAAGGCCCATTAACCTAGACGACACAGGATGTAGGTTGACATTTTTGGAGCCCAATTATACTGTAGTACACAATTCCCAAGAGAGAGACTGTTATGCTGGGATCACACCAAGGATGGCAAAAAAATCACTGTACAGCACCGTAACGCAGACACACTTGTAGCAGGAGCTTTTTCAGATTAGTATTCATTGACAACACGAAAACTATCCACTGAGGTGCCAAAGCTTTTCCCATAAACCATTAGGTGAAAGCGATAATTAGCTCTTGCTCGTGGTACATCAACTTCTGGTTCTGGTGCCGTACACCAAAGCACCACACAAGTTGGATAATTTTAACCCTTGCAATAACCCGCCACACTGCATCCACATTTTGCCAGATTCGCCGGAACGCAACTAGTTTGCCGTGCCTGGTGTGATCCCAGCATTATGCATGCTACATTATGAGACAGAATTTTTTTAAAAATCTAACTTAAGCATTGGGTAGGCCACATCTATCTATTTCTAAAATTTTACAAGCGTAAAGGCAATTAAAAAGAATTATAGGCATGTGGTGTGTAATCAGATAATTTATGTAACAAAGGGTTATTCCCTATGTCAGTTTTACAATCTTTTTAAGTTTACGCTACAACCACAAGAACACAAAAAAATTGTGGATGGGGTAAAGGAAGATCAGGGCTGGTCTGGTGCACATAAGATCCATAGCCACATTTGAACTAAGTCAAGTACTGTTAAAAGGACTTGTCAAACTATTTTGGATGGTGAGGAAGGGTATTTAAGAGTAGTCTGAAACAGGAAAGAAAAAAAATACTATGAGATCAATCATGCCAATGTCAAACCTTTTACCACATTGAATATATACCATTACATTTCAATTGAAGTCAATTATTCCCTATTATCCTGCAATCAGAATGTTGATAGGCTTTCAGCTACACACCAAACATTAATAAGTAGCACAATATAAAATACATTTAAATTAACTTTGTTGACACCATGAACACAAGTGCACAGACAATACCGAGTACATATACCAACACACACAGGCACATACACTTACAATTTAATAGTCCAATATGGATAAAAGCTCCATTTATGCTTGGAAGTGGTGCTTGAAATTCCTGGAGGGCCACATCAATGGGAATCATCTTCCGCTGTTGTGGCAGAACATCTCTGAAGGAGAGGAGAAGGCAGGGAGGAGAGAACAGTGACGACAAGACATAACCTGTCAGAGAAAATTGTTTAGTCCACTGATCCAAGAGCCTGGGGAAAAAACAGATTCAATACAATAAATAAGTTAGGCTCATCTGATAGTGGGGCAAACTTCAAAGAAATGAATTCATATGAATGGAAAATAAAGTTGAATTCTTCTTTGCTTCTGAATATGTATTTTACAGTAAGACAGCAACCAACTTAATTTTACATTCAATCACATCATTCATGTATGCAGAAGTCCTTGAATATGGAGAATGCATCTGAAAGGTAGACCAGGAGTTCCCAACCTGGGGGCACACCCGAAAAATGGGGTCCCTGAGCTCCCTGGTTTGAGGAGTATTTTCCCAGGTTTTTGCATTTATATATCAATATAGTTTAAATATTCTATATCACAATTTCTGAAAACATGTTAGCATTGCCTGTGGAGGAATGCCAGGAACAGTTTTGGGTCTATTCCTCATAATATTTCCCAATTATGTTTGCTTAGAACTGAAGTTACGCAGGATCAGACATGTTGTTGGCACATAAAGAGATATATTCTAATTCACTCCTATGGCTTTTACTCTAACTTTTGAATGGTATTAGCCCTATGAAATTTTGTATTATGGGTAAAACTCAAGTAACTGTCTGTATAGTACACGTTGTAAGGGACTGTGGCAAAAAATGTATTCAAAGAAATGCATGAATAAACATTTTTTTTATTAATCACATGATCTTCTGTATTTAATCACAATTTAATTTTAATATTTGAAAATGTGGCCCTGAAAAACAGTGTTCAAAAAGGCAGTGCATCATGGTAATAAATATTGTAGATTATGTATAGTGCTTGACTAGGAATTACCTAAATGCAGGAGCTGTCTTTTTTCATTCTGCCCATTAAACCAGGTTGTCATGGCTTTTATGTGTCAGCCCTCAAATAACCACAATAACTGTCAGCTTATGTCCTTAGCCAATGTAAATTTAAATAGAAGGTTACAGTCTTCTGATCCAACAATTCTACCATCTCACCAAGTAGAATAACTACTGTATAAAATTCAGCCGCTCTATCTAGAGAAGCTGGATGTGCACTGTGTGGGCATTTGATCAAACGCTGTATAAAACCTAATCTTTATTATTGTCTTGTCCAGTAACTCATATTTAGGCTACTTTATTTTTAAAATGGGGCTCAGATGGGTGCCTGCATAGTAGCTCTCCTGGTGGATGGTTAGACACCTATGAAAAATTTAACATTAAGACCAATATTTTGTCTTCATTAAATTATTCCTAATTTATATAAATGGGGGGGGGGGGGGGTCAAAATGCACAAGGGAGCCTACTTGAATAATAGGCAAATGTATAGGGTAGGCAAAGTAGCTAGTTCTACCTAATATAATCTAGAGTTCTCAGCGTAAATATGTACACCCCAACAGATTCCATGGGATCCTATACAATAAAATGTTTCAGCAACTCTGGTTTATTGCTTGCAAATTAGATTACTCAGTACAAAATAACAAAATGAGTATACCCCAATGAAGCTTTTAGGAATTAAACTTGGTAAAATGCTAATTAACTGGAATTCAACAACAGACAAGTCTAACCAATCACCACACATGTTGCTGCAAGATAATTGACAATTAAGGGTGGTATTTAACCTTTACAATCTCATCCCAGTCAATGCTGACAATTATTGCACCACATGGAGGAGAAACGTCTTGAGTCTTAACAAAAAACATATTTGCTTTACACAAAAAAGGTCAGGGCTACAACAATTTGTAAAAGCATTGTTAACTACTTAGGGATCGCCCCCTAATTGTCAAATTTTCCCTAAAAAAACATACCCAAAGTTAACCTCTTGTTACACTGGACCTGAGGCAAGGACAAACATATGGTTGATATTTTTTTAAAGAAAATACTGGTTGATATAATTTCAAAGAAATATACACAGTGAATATGGCACAAGATGAAATAAAGAAAATGCATAATTATTTTCTGTTTTTATTTTTCAACATCCTCTTTGAAAGAAATCTACAAAGCCATATATTGAAATAGGGTGCTGAAAACAATTCAGATCATGTTGCTTAGGGGCTGGCCACATATGTCTAACATTTTAGACTGATTCAGTGAACAGCCAATGAGCTGTAGCTTCATAATAATAGTAATAACCTTTATTTATGTAGCACCTTTCATACAAGGAATGCAGCTCAAAGTGCTTTACATCAATAAAAGTCTAATAAAGTGGAAGAAATTTGCATCAATAAAAACATTTACATCAGTAAAAGACAAAGCAATGTAAAAAGTTAAATTCAAAGCATAAAATGCATAGAGCACATTTGCAGGCAGTCAAATAGAAATATGCTTAGTTAAATGCTATAGTGAAAAGATATGTTTTCAACAGCTTTTTGAATATATCAATCGATGGTGCTTCTTTGATATTTTTTGGTATTGTGTTCCACAGTTTCGGAGCATACTTAAAAAAGGCAGCATCTCCAATTTTTCTGTGGGTGGAATTTTGTATCATTAGCAGGTAAGCTGTGGAGGATCTGAGTGCCTTTTGGGGAACATAGGATTTTTAGAGTCTGTGAAATAGGCTGGTCCTGAGCCATTTAGAATTTTATAAACAAGCAGGACGACCTTAAAATCAACCCTGTTGGAAACTTTCAAAACTGGAGTAATATGATCTCGCCTTTTGGTTCTTGTTAAAGAGTCTCGCTGCTGAGTTTTGGATGAGTTGAATCTTATCTAAATACTTTTTTGGGAGGCCTGTAAGGAGGGCGTTGCAGTAGTCCAGTCTAGTTGTGACAAATGCGTGAATTAGTTTCTCTGCATCTTTCTAGGTTATGAATGGTCTTACTTTATCAATATTTTTGAGGTGAAAGTAAGATGTTTTGGTCATCTTGTTAAGATGGGAGGTAAAACTTAGGTCAGAGTCTATGATAACACCTAGGCTTCTTACTTCAGGTTTGATCAAGGAAGTCAGGTTGCCAGTCAGCTTTATATGTAAAACTATATTTTTAGAAAAAATGCACCGTGATGTTTTTTACATCCGGGTCCTGAGATGAACAACACATTTCTTTCGTAAATTATCTCTGTTACTCTTCAGTTAAAATTGTTAATCTTGCACATGTTAAAGATCTCTGTTTCATAAGGATGACTTTTATGCTAAAATTGCTGAGCTTTTGGACACTTTTTTATGAATACATTCAGTAACGGTCCGGTCAAGAAATTGCAATTTTCACATAACAAGATGGATTTTACCTGGGAAAACTATGCTTTATGTCATTACTGGGACCCTTTGATGACCAAAAAGAAGGAACTACGACTATAAGTACAAAATGTTGTAGTAAAACTTTAACATAAGTCAAATGTTCTAACCTATATTTCCTAAGTAAAATGTAATTGTTTTCAAGACGTGTACCTGACATTAAGTAGTCTAACGTTGTGAATTTTATAGCTACACTAAAACTGAGATATTTTCTAGAATCCCAAGATTCTAAGCTTTAAGAACATTAAATACATTTATATATAACCTAAAAAAAGAGGGTGTTAGCCTTGTTTTCTTTTTGGCATTCAATTTCATTTGAGGTACAAAAATGGCTAGCTGAGTAATCAAGCTAACAGCTTGTTACTGGCTATTTACATCACATTATGACTAATAATTATCTCGTTGTCATAGCTATTATTAAAAAACAAGATATTTTCCAGAACCCCAACATTATATGCTTTAAGGACATACGAGACATGTATATATAACTTAACTTCTTGAGAAGGACCTGTATATATATATATATATATGATGATCCTAGCTACAAGCAATATGGTATTGGCACGCTAATGTGTTACTAATTAAGCTAAAAGTAAACGTTAACTGAAGTGATGGTAACCCCACAGGTCCCGTAATGGCGTCATGTCTATTTGCTATCTTCCCAATTTAGCTACAATAGGCCTACATGTTATTATTTTCTACTGTGTTTATCTGTCAGTGGCTCCTGGAAATTGGTAATTATCACAGCAAAATGTTTATTAGGCGATCGATAGTTGCCTATATCATCGCTGATATTCCTGTTCCGGCTACAGTAGCTTGAGCTAATGTGTTAGCCTATTGTTTGGGTAACATTTTCTGTGTAGTTGTTCCCGCCAGTGCCGTTTCAACACGGAACTATCCGGTCTCTCTGGTACATGTATTTGGGACACGGAGTTACCATTTTATTGAAATGTTCTACTTTTGTTTAACTGTTGAAATGTGTTGATTGATCTCAGATGTAAACTCAGTCATTTCTGTTATAATTAGTAATACTTACTAAGGGAAATGGGGAAAGTACTCACTTTAGACACACCTTACAGAGGGTGATGCGTTACTGTACAGTATATTGTGTTAGTAGTCGCAATGAATGTACAATATACAAAATAGGCATATGATATGGGTTGGGTGGAAAAGGGTTATTTGTATGTCAATGATGGAAAAAATGTAAATTTTTCAATTGGTCTATGTACTTACATTTTATTGTAAAGAGATATACCTGGTGTTGACCAGTTCCGTGAGAACGTTAGTCACGTGAGAAATAAATAATAATCCAGTTGAATGGAGAAAGAACCACATGTTGTCCTGTCTCACTTCTTTCTATATACTTTTACTGCTGATACAGGATTACTATTAATACCTGCTAACGGGTGCCAAGCCAGTACCTGTTACAAGTGCGCTAGCAAACTCTGCATATTATGGTAGTTTTATTGTGAGAAGTCAGGAGAAACCTCTCCTCTTTCCTTGTGCAAATGTGTCTTGGAAATTTACCCCAAAAAGCATGAACGGTTGCAATACATACTACAAAATCCACCATTCATAGTAGACCATCCCGGAACTTCTGGCATATTATTTTGGCTTGCTATGGTTGGTACATACTAATTTTAATCTGGCATACAAAATAGTATGCAAATTGAGAAACAGCCTTGGTGAGGAAAATGCATTCTACTGCTGATTAATTGAAACTGCCGAAGATACTACAATCTTTAGAGCTCAAATTGAAATAATTGTTTAAGAGGCTGCAATGCTGGAGACCCTGTCAGACCAGAAGATTCAATTCTATTCGAAAACATTGAACAACTTCGATGTGACAAAATAGCCCACACTGTATTCGAACAGTAAAATGGAAATGTCAGGCAGGCAGATCCTTGGTAGGAGGCTGTTCATTACAGTGATCGCACCAATCAGAGGTTAGAGCCTGCAACTTTGATGGGTGAAATTGACATATTCAATGACAGATTCAATAATGACATATTTCACAATGACTGCAACCATGAAATTAATAAAATATGAAATTGAAATAAATGTAATAAATCATTAAATATAGAAATAGTTAAATAAATGTAAAAATATATAATTAAATGTTACATGTTTTTATTCATTCTTTTATTTACAATTTAAATGATATATTTACCTTTTTATTTATAAAGTCCCTAAAATTATTCCATACTATGGCAGTGTGATTTATTTCAGTCAAAAGAATGCCTTTAGTAGCTGTGGAAAAAAGCTACCTACTCGATTCGTTCGCGAACTTATCATAGCTACCATCTCATTCAACTACTTGTAAACAAAAGTGATGTGTTTAATTTCTTTTAAAGAAATTTAATGACACACTTAGACCAATTACTCCAATGGACCAAAATACGGCACAACCAGGGACCACATATTATGTTAACATATTGATACATTTTTTGTATATATCTGTTTAGACTGATGTCAATTTCATTATAAATGTTTAAAGGTAGATCACATTTCACTTTGTAAAACCTAGCTTTGTTAACCTATGAATGAGGCAACAAATTGCCTAAATGAAACCATATTGAAAGGTTTCAAAGAAATGTTTTTAGTATCATATATAATGCCGTGATTAAATTGGATATCTTTGGACATTGGTGTGAGCAATGGTTTTAGAAAAGGGCTTACTATAAAAATGTAAAAGTATTACTGACATTAAAATATTAATAATTACACCCTATTCAATATCCAAATTGTTATATCTCCCTGTACTGGCTTGCAGGGGCTCCGGTGATCGACGTCCCCAGACTTCTAACACCACCGTTCCTTCCTCCTTCCACTTAACCATTACGCACAGCTGCATGGCATCATGGTCATTAGTCTGTCTACAGTATATACACTGATTAGCCATAACATTATGACCACCTGTCTAATATTGTGTAGGGCCCCCTTTGGCTGCCAAAACAGCCCTGACCAGTTGAGGCATGGACTCCACTAGACCTCTGAAGGTGTACTGTTGTACCTGGCACCAAGATGTTAGCAGCAGATCCTTTGAGTCCTGTAAGTTGCGAGGTGGTGCCTGCATGGACCAGACTTGATTGTCCAGCACATCCCACAGATGCTTGAGTGGATTAAGATCTGGGGAATTTGGAGGCCATCTTAATAATGTTGTTGTGTTCATCAAACCATTCCTGAACCATTTTTGCTTTGTGGCAGGGCACATTATCCTGCTGAAATAGGCCAATGCCATCAGGGAATATCGTGTCCATGAAAGTGTGGACATGGTCTGCAACAATGCTTAGGTAGGTGGTACGTGTCAAAATAACATCCACATGAATGGCAGGACCCAAGGTTTCCCAGCAGAACATTGCCCAAAGCATCACACTGCCTCCGCCGGCTTAAGCCGGATTCACACGAGACACGGCAAAAAATCCCGTACGGCATTGTAATGCAGACACACTTGTACACTGCAATCAACATCGTAATCAATCTTCCGCATCTGGACATAGATGGTGGACAACATTGCATACAACTGTCCATCTCCAGCAAGGCGACTGACAGGAGCTGTTTTCAGTTTAGTATTAATTGACAATACGAAAACTATCTACTGAGCTGTCAAAGCTTGTCTTGGAATCTCACACACCCATAGATGAAAACGACATATTAGCTCTTTCTCTGATGTAAATCAAATTCTGGTTCTGGCACCGTACGGCAAAGCACCGCAAAAGTTGGATTATTTCAACTCTTGCGACATACCCGCCTCACCGCATCCACATTTTGCTGGTTCAGGTAGATTTGCCGCAGCGATGCGCATTGCTTCCTATTGAAATGAATGGACATCTGCCACAATGCAACCAGTTTGCCGGACCTGGTGTGAATCCAGCTATAAATTCTTCCCTAAGTGCACCCTTGTTCCATGTGTTCCATAGGTAAGTGACACACATGCACCCGGCCATCCATGTGCTGTAAAAGACAATGTGACTCAGACCAGGCCACCTTCTTCCATTGATCTGTGGTCCACTTCTGATGCTAACAAGCCCATTGTAGGTGCTTTCGGCAGTGGACAGGTATCAACATGGGCACCCAGACATGTCTGTGAATATGCAGCCCCATGCACAACAAACTGTGATGCAGAGTGTGTTCTGACACCTTTCTGTCAGAACCAGGATTGTTTCAGCAATTTGAGCAACAGTAGCTTGTTTGTTGGACCACACGGGCCAGCCTTTGCTCCCCACGTGCATTAATGAGCCTTGGCCGCCCATGATCCTGTCCCTGGTTCACTGCTTTTCCTTCCTTGGACCACTTTTGATAGGTACTGGAGACTGGGAAAACCCTACAAGAGCTGCAGTTTTGGAGAACCAAAACCAGGTGTATCTCTAAACCAAGGTGTCTAGCCATCACAAAAGAGTCACTCAAATTATTATGCTTGCCTATTTTTCCTGCTTCTAACTAATCAACATTAGGGACAAAATGTTCAGTTGCTGCCTAATATATCCCACCCCCTGACAGGTGCCACGATAACAAGACTATCAGTGTTAATCACGTCACCTGTCAGTATTCATCATGTTATGGCTGATCAGTGAGTTAGTTAGTCAATACTGTCAGTTGTGTGTTATTTTCTCTGTCATATGTTCAGTGTGTTCATCACCTACTACATAGAGGCCTTTACCTGCCTCAACTGCCTTGCAAAGCAAGTCCATAGGATACGTAGACCTTATACTCTGTTTTCTGCCTGAACAGCATTTTCTGTTTATTATTGTCGCCTATCTGAATAATTGTGACTGTTGCTAAATCCATGCTCAACAACCATTAAACAACAGTAGCATGCATCCTTCGTCTGACTCCTTACTCCACATACAACAACCTGACATATACCGGGAACCTGCTAATTATTTACTTTTTTCTGGGAATTCCTAGCAAAAAAAATATTTACACTTGAATTACACTGTGTGCACAATTATTAAGCAAGTTGTATTCTTGAGGATTCATTTTATTATTGAACAACTACCATGCTCTTGGTCAATCCAAAATGTAAATAAACCTCAAACCTGATTATTTAAAGTGACCATTAGTCAGGGGGCCAATTCTGAAAAGGGCTTCTGTTAAGACTTTTGCGGACATGTTTTGGTACAAGTTGTCCACCAATTTTCTTAGTTAAAAGACACCCATAGGTAAGATATTTGTGTGGTTGTCAAGCAGAATTTCTTTTGTAACTTCTACAAGCAATTTTATGACAATGTTTTCATTTCCTACTCAACACGACATGCTAACAATAAATGTTGAATCTCCACAACCACAAAGATGGACCATATACATAAAAATGGAATCAAATGAAAGCCAACACTTGTGTGATGTCTGCTGAAGTGTCAGAATGTACATTTATTGTACGGTGTAAGACACAACATCTTACACCGTACAATAACATGAAAAAAACTATCTGTGCCTAAAGAGAACCAGTTTTCAAAGTGAAAATAAGCATGGAAACATAACATAGTATCCCAAAACCTCTATCAATCATTATCCCTATCTATGGGAATGAGTCAAGCAAAGTTTAAAGCTTGTAAAGAGAAACTGTGCAATGCTGTGCAACCCTTTGATGTCAAAGTGGAAGTGTAGAACTGTAGATGGTGGTCTATGGTGCTATTTGACTTCATTAATGTACCAGGTTGTAACACAAATTATATTTAATTGATATATCACTATATGTATTAATTCCATCCTAACATAACTGCTCTCTCACTTCTTCAGGGTTAGGGTTTAGTAACTAGTTAGTAGTAATAACTGTGTAATAGTCGTATTGCAAAGGTGTTTTTTTCCCAACAAAGCAGTGGCACTCAGGTAGGCAGCCAACAGAAAGCACCCAGGGACCATGTCCATGTGATCAGTCTGAGTCCTGGTCAGGGACACAAAAGAAGAATATACTGTTGTGATAATGAATACCTTCCCAATACAAAACATGCATGCATCCAAGGGCATAATGTAAATTTAAACTACAAAACAGAAAAAAAATATCATGCCATATAATCGGAAACAATAAAGTTGCCTATAATGTGTCAAAACTCAATAATAATGATGTGAGTACCTGAGTATTCTTGCACCAAGCTGCACAGGCACACCCACATGCCCCACTGCAAAATATTCCACTTCTTCAACATCGACACTGCCTGGTGCAGCACTGACTTCCACTTCCCTTGCATCCACATATCGTCAGCTACAAGCACCTGGCCTGTAAAGGTTCTTTGGTTAAAACCTGGGGGACAAGCATTCCATCCATCATGTGCCAACCACAACTGGTTGGTGAGGGTTGGGTCACTAGTGACTGTTTCCAAACCTTTGTATGATAGTGGGCCCTCAGGAGGTGCAGAAACAAGGCATCCTGTGTTGGTGGTAAAGTATCCACATTGGCTTTCACTTTCCGAAACAGGGCACAGCGAACATCATGGATTGAAATGCTGGTCATTTTTGGATCATGCAGACAAACTGTTCTGCTGAGGATAGAATAGCTGGACTTGGTACTTCATCCTCACCGAAGTTGTGGAGAAGATGAGGGCACTGCTGGAACACTTTCCATGCAGTCTTTTTTCCTATTCCAGTGAACTGACTGGTAGTGTCACATCCAGTGAGGGCATGAAATGCCAACAGACCATCCAGAATCTCATCTGACGTTTTAATATCATGCACTTTAATGTAGCAAGGTTTCTTGGCAGTTGCTGCTGTCATCCAAATTTCTGGGCTCAGCATGTGTGCAAACACAAGAAGCAACAACACATCTGTGTCTCTGCACTGAATGATGAGCCTCTCATACCCTTTGGTTGTGGCATCAACAGCATGTAGCAAAATGCGTGCATCTGCTTCTTCATGTGCAGCCCATAGGTGAGAAACATCAATCCCAGCTGCCATTGCCACTGCCACTTTTTCAGCATCATCAAATCCCCCACTTATTACAATTTCAAGACCACACTGAATGACGTGCCTTTCAAGTTCAATTGAAATGAATTGTGTCAGGTTGGCCTTGCTTTCGTCCATTTCAATGAAACTATTCCAGTTAACCTCTCCGGAAACCATCACCTTAACGTGGTGGAGAGGTTTGTGTGTCCCTATGAACCTGAGGGCTGTGTTGTCTGGAGTTTTGTGCTCCTGGTAGGGTCTCCCATGGCAAAATGATCTCAGGTGAGGGGCCAGACAAAGAATGGTTCACCAAAAACTCTAATGAAGAAGCGAGGAAGAGGAAGAGGGACCCTGCCCGGAATAAGCCCGGGGCCCCCATCTGGAGCCAGGCCTGGATGAAGGGCTCGTCAGCGAGCGTCTGGTGGCCGGGTTTGCCACGGAGCCCGGCCGGGCACAGCCCGAAAAAACAACGTGGCACCTCCCTCTCCATCCCATGGGCCCAGCACCGCTGGGGTCGGGTGCGCTGCCAAGTGGGTGGTAGTGAAGGTCAGGGGCCTCGACAGACCAGACCTGGGCAGCAGAGGCTGGCTCTGGGGACGTGGAATGTCACCTCTCTGTGGGGGAAGGAGCCAGAACTGGTGCGGGAGGTGGAGCGCTACCAATTAGATCTGGTGGGGCTTACCTCTACGCATAGTCTCGGTTCTTGAACCATTCGCCTGGATAGGGGTTGCACTCTTTTCTTCCCCGGAGTTGCCCAGTGTGTGATGCGCCGGGCGGGTGTGGGGATACTCACAAGCCACCGGCTGAGCGCTGCTACGTTGGAGTTTACCCCGGTGGACAAGAGGGTCTCCTCCCTGCGCCTGTGGGTTGCTGGGGGGGAAACTCTGACTGTTGTTTGTGCATATGCACCAAACAGGAATTCAGAGTATTCGGCCTTCTTGGAGACCTTGAATGGAGTCCTGTATGGGGCTCCAGTTGGGGATTCCATTGTTCTGCTGGGGGACTTCAAAGCGCACGTGGGCAATAATAGAGACACATGGAGAGGCGTGATTGGGAAGAACAGCCTCCCTGATCTAAAGCCGAGTGGTTGTTTGTTGTTGGACTTCTGTGCTAGTCATGGATTGTCTATAACGAACACCATGTTCGAACATAGGGATGCTCATAAGTGTACCAGAGCACCCTAGGCCGATAATTTTTTAATCTGATCTGAGGCCGTATGTTTTGGACACCCGGGTGAAGAGAGGGGCGGAGCTGTCATCCGATCAGCATCTGGTGGTGAGTTGGGTCGGGGGGGGAGACTCTGGACAGACCCGGTAAACCCAAACCGGTAGTAGGGGTGAATTGGGAAAGTCTGGAGGAGGCCCCTGTCCAACAGACTTTCAACTCTCGCCTCCGGCTGAGGTTTTCGTGCATCCCTGTGGAGGTTGGGGGCATTGAACCCGAGTGGACAATGTTCAAAACCTCCAATGTTGAAGCTAAGGTGGGAAGCTGTGGTCTTAGGGTCTTGGGTGCCTCAAGGGGCGGTAACCCACGGACACCGTGGTGAACACCGGTGGTCAGAGAAGCCGTCCGACTGAATAAGGAGTCTTTCCGGGATATGTTATCCCGGAGGACTCCAGAGGCAGTTGCAGGGTACCGAAGGGCCCGAAGGGCTGCAGCCTCTGCCGTGAAAAAGGCAAAGCAGTGGGTGTGGGAAAAGTTTGAAGAAGACATGGAGAAGGACTTTCGGTCGGCACCAAAGTGCTTCTGGAAAACCGTCCGCCACCTCAGAAGGGGGAAGCGTGGAACCATCCAAGTTGTATACAGTAAGGGTGGGACTCTGTTGACCTCAACTGAGGAGGTAATAGGGCGGTGGAAGGAGCACTTTGAGGAACTCCTGAATCCTTCTTTTATGCCCTCTACAGGTCCTTCTGAAGAAATTAGCATATTGTGATACAGTTCATTATTTTTCATAATGTAATGATAAAAATTAAACTTTCATATATATACAGGTCCTTCTCAAGAAATTAGATAGGAATTTTGGGTTTTCATGAGCTGTATGCCAAAATCATCAGCATTAAAACAATAAATGACATGAAATATTTCAGTTGGTGTGCAATGAATCTAAAATATATGAAAGTTTAATTTCTGTAGCCCAGGTCAGGCGCTTCTGCCGCTGTTTCTGGTTCAAAAGTGGCTTGACCTGGGGAATGCGGCACCTGTAGCCCATTTCCTGCACACGCCTGTGCACGGTGGCTCTGGATGTTTGTACTCCAGACTCAGTCCACTGTTTCCGCAGGTCATCCAAGGTCTGGAATCGGTCCTTCTCCACAATCTTCCTCAGGGTCCGGTTACCTCTTGTCATTGTGCAGCATTTTTTGCCACACTTTTTCCTTTCCCACAGACTTCCCACTAAGGTGCCTTGATACAGCACACTGGGAACAGCCTATTTGTTCAGAGATTTCTTTCTGTGTCTTACCCTCTTGCTTGAGGGTGTCAATGATGACCTTCTGGACAGCAGTCAGGTCGGCAGTCTTACCCATGATTGCGGTTTTGAGTAATGAAACAGGCTGGGAGTTTTTAAAAGCCTCAGGAATCTTTTGCAGGTGTTTAGAGTTAATTAGTTGATTCAGATGATTAGGTTAATAGCTCGTTTAGA
>JACXGM010015236.1:0-14750 GCA_016801145.1 Umbra pygmaea | reverse complement strand
CATACACTGAGACAGAGACATAGACATACTAGCCCACACTTTAAGTGAGAGAGGTTTATTTGCCGCACAAACTGAGAGAGAGCAGATTGTGGGCCCACATTGGCACAAGAACAGGAGAAATAGAAAGGAAACCTGCAAATAGACAGACAGAGAGGAGAGGAAGAAAGAGATACTGTAGAGAAGAGGGAGAAAGTGAGAGAGTTGGGAGAGAGAGGGAGGTGGGTGAGAGAAAGTATGGGAGAGAAAGATAATAGTAAGGAAAAGATATAAAGATGGTAGAGAATGGAGGGAGAAAGACATGAAGAGAAAGCCAGTGAGAGAGAACTGGAACATGGAGCCAGGGGAGCTAATTCAGATCAGATAGCTAGCCCGGCTAATGATGGTCTCACTCCTCATTAGCATCTCTGAGGCTCCTGATTCAAATCTTGTTTATTTGTTGATTTATTTTGGATCCCCATTAGCGTCTGTCGACGCAGCAGCTAGTCCTACCGAGGTCAACGCCAAACTCAGAACATGAGAAACAACAACACACAATATTCTGTTTGACAAGAACCATGGTAGACAATTAAAGTCAAAAAGAGTATGACCATGTTGTGTGTGTGTGCGTGTGTGTTGACTTTTAGAGTGTGGTTGTGTCTCTTCATAGCACCCATTGAGATGCATTGCATTGTATGATCTGTTTGGCTGTGCTTTGCATTACACAAACAAGAACACACACTAGGAGCGCGTCTCTTCTCTGGGACACAGAGGGACTACTGTTGGACTTGTTGCATGTGAATGGTGGTATTGGTGGTCATTGTGTGTGTGTGTGTGGGGGGGTCAAATGTGGACATACAAATAACTGTCAGGGCAAAGGGAGAGGCTATCCCAGCAGCAGGACAGCATTGTGTCTCTGCTCTACTTGCTTGTTGCCTTAAGATGGGGCATTCTGGGAATTTTCGACATTGAAATCCCTCAAAAATCCTATGATGAAGGGATATAAAGTCTGAGAGATGAAAGATGGAGAAGTAGAAGGATAATTCAGCAGTTTAAACACACATGCACGCTGACACTGCAAACACACACCTTCTGTTTGTCACTCAACATGTCACAGAAAAAAATGGCTTCCTCTGTTCCTGCTTTACAAGGTTGATTTTACACTGTTGTCAGATCAGGCTCTGAGAGGATGGGCCACATGCAGCCTGGCGCCTCCCCTGCTTTTCTATTTCTGATATCACAATTCCACTTACAGCTACTGCCACACACGCACGCACGCACGCACGCACGCACGCACGCACGCACACACACACACACACACACACACACAAGCACTTACACACCGTTACACTCTCTCTGTCTCTCATACATGGACATGCGACACACAGACTCACACAAGCACCTACACACATGTACACTCTCACGCTCTCTCACTCCCTCTCTCTGTCTCACACACACAGACACACACGCACACGCACACGCGCACGCACGCATGCACGCACACACACACACACACACACACACGCAAAGCTCCACTGATGTTGAGGAAGACCTGCATCAAATAAAATAAACTCAATACAAGTTATTATAATTCTCTGTGGGATGGACAGGTATAACATTGGAGGTGTTTTTAAAAATATATATTTTTTTCCAACACCTTTAAATGCCATGTGCTGTGATTGTGTTATTATTTATAGGTCCAGACCTTTTCTTCCTGAGAATTGTAATGTACACTATTAACATTTGACCCTTTTAAACTATTCGTTTTTTTATGCTATTGTCACGTTGTAATAGATTGGCAGGAGACAGACGCAAGACCTCAGGTTCCACAAAAAAAGATGATTTTATGACAAAAGTAATATGCCAAATAGGCGCTGGAAATACTGTACTAACTTAGATATACAGTATACTTGGCAAAACAAAACCTAGTGTGAAACGCACTGACTAGAATACGAGAGAATAGAGTTTAAATCTATACAAGGATTATGCTATAGAAACAGCATGACATGTATGAACAATCACCAACAAGTTAACTGAACAAACTGAGGCTATACAGAGGGTGTGGTACAGATAATCATCCATAACAGGTGTGCATAAAAGGGCAATCAACCCGAAAACTAAAGGGCCATCAATAAGACGGGGAACTGGAGCGCCGAATGGGGATCGGAGCTGTATTGGATGCGACAGATATGAACCCAAGATGTGGAAAAGTAATCTTTCTGATTGAATCATTGTTATTTAAAAGACATCCTCTCTGTGATTGAGAAGATGTTGACAGACATACAAAATCCATCTTTCTGGATGTAAAGATATGGATTAGACGTTGAAAAACATCTTTCTACTTGAAAAGCCACTGACATCATTCTGGTTGAAAGGGCATCGATACGACGTTGAAAACACATCTTTCTGGTTGAAAAGACAATTTTTCTGGTTGAAAAGACAATTTTTCTGGCTGAAAAGACATTGATAAGAAATGAAAATGCACCTTTGTAAGGTGAAAAGGTGGCCTTTTAAGTGATTTCTCCTACTGTGACGGGACTGGGCAGTAGGATTGCTGTGGAGAGTGAGTAGACCACAGGAGAGACAACTGATTTCCAGCTTCTTCTTTAGGTTTCATGGCCTTATGCATCACAGGTCGTAATGTTTAGTGGTTTGTTTTCATCCATGCAAAACGAAGGCCTGTAAAGAAGAGATTACAAGGAAGGCCCCGGCTGCCTACGTTGATCACCGTTAATCAGCTGGACTGTTTATTAGCGAGACAACATCTATCAGTCATCAATTGTCAGGGCTTCTGGGACAGACGGAATGGGCTGTGGCTCAGAGGTCAATGTGTCTGTATGGAATAAACTGTATGATGTGTGTGTGTGTGTGATATACTATATGCTGTGTGTGTATGTATATGTAAATGGTGGGAAACAGGAAGGATATACATCTTAAATCAAACGTGACATCTTATCTGCAATTGCAGCTTCAGGTGCAAACTCAACTATTGTCACTAGGAGCTGGGGCTCATTTCAAATCACAATGTTACATCATAGCAATAAGTGAATGACACAGAGGTGCTGGGGTACGAATAGCTGATCTGTGCCTATGTGTCTTCTACCCAGAGATATCAGCGGTTGTAGTAAAAATTGTCAACATACATGCTGACGTAATACATTTCTAATGTATTTTAAGACACAGAAGAATATTGATGATGTAGGCAACTTTACAGCAGGATAGATGTTTGTAATGAAGTTAGATAGAAAATGCTTTTTATCAGATGGGAGATTAGATCCAGCTGATTCGATAAGTAGTGTGTAGGGAGCGGGCAGGAGGCAGTTCCCAATAGCCATGAAGGAGATTTATTAGTGAATAGACAAAGCAAAACTTAAACGACTCAGTAAAACTGAAATAAAAGGAGTCAGTGGGGGCTGGAGACACCGACTCAGGTTCTGCCATGGAGGGGCAGCCGTGACGTGATTAACAGAAATGAAAGACATACAGACCCTGAAAGCTGCACTACATCAATAAATATGGTAAAAAGCACTATTGCATCATTGTTTAAAACTTTATATGTGAGGTAAAATAAGTATATCCACCAGCACACTAAGAGTTTAGAGTGGGTGTATTCAACTCTAACACTAAGAGTGCTGGTTTTCTCTTGTACCTTATCATTAATTGCACCATCCTGGTGTACCAGGTCTAAATAAGTCCCAGATTTTGTGTGAGTGGAACTTGCTTCGAGGGCCAGATTGAATTGGGCCACTAATATTTACATTTAATACTCAGTGACAAATGAACAAACAAATATCTGCACCACCACAATTTTGACTCAGTTCAACAAATCTCAATGATTGATCATTAGGCATGAACCGTCTTCTGGACGGGGGTAGACACCTCGAGTGAGTAGGCAAATAATCCACATCATTTTCTGGTTAATTTAACTAATAAATATAGTCATGGTACCAAATTAATAGTGGAGTGTTTAACATATTTTCCAGGCTTGTAACAAACGCCATGAATAGAGATAATATCTGACATGTTTTTTGAGTGTCCCCAGGCTTGTTTTATAGTAGTGATGTGCAGTCCCTGTAAAATGTGAGTTCATCACAATAATTAAAATGAAATAATACTATAGGCAACTAAAACATTATTTTTATTCAGTTGCATGCAAACTGTTGTATATCCAGCCTTGGCTACATTCTTCTTTGTTGTTGTCAAACAATGATTTCAAGTGTTTGACAACACTTAAAATCATTGTTTGACAACAACAAAGAAGAATGTAGCCAAGGCTGGATATAAGTGTCTGAGAGTTGTGCAGCAATGGACGCATCAATTCAGGATACAAGTCTAGCTGTCCTAATGAGGGTGAATCTGATTAGGTATATTTTCTCTATAAAAGATATATTGTTTTCAAATTTATCAAATTTCTGTTGAACATCGTACTGTTTTGGAAGCTGGTACTATTAATGCATTTATGTCATTTAGCAGATGCCCAAATCCAGAGAAACTAACTGCAAGGCACTTACGGTTAAGTGTCCAACTCAAGGGTACAATGTCATATGTACCTGGTAAGATTAGAGATTTGAACCAGTTGCCTTTTAGCAACTGGCACTACATTGTAACTGCTATCACCCAAGAACAATAGTTTGAATTATGTAGATGCTAATACTCTCTAAAAGGTGTTGGACCATCCTGAAGGCCCTATACCACTACAATATGTACTTTAAATCTTATTTTACCTCTGAATGAAAGGGAGTAAACATCATAGAGAGAAAGAGTGAGAGAGAATAAGACAAGACCAGGATTTTACGGATATGTAAACCTGATCTCACCTGATTTACAACGTAGAGGGAAGATTAGATTGAAACCAGATCTTTACTAGAGGCTTGTCAATGTAGTTTAGTGGAGCATCCAACCAGTAGCAGCTGCATTCTACACCTGCAGATGTAGCTCCAATTGTTGCCACTAATAAGAACAGCTTGTAAATCTGAGGCATTGCCCTGTCCAACTCCATATCTTTAAGGAACATCAACTAATCACACAGCTTTCCCCTGTTACCCTGCAAGTCCTTATCTGAATACAGGACTTGAAGTTCAGACCTCTGTCTCCCTGAATCAAAGTGATGGCCTTAACCTTTCAGGATGAACAAATGAATGAATGTACAGTATGAATGAATGAATGAATGAATGAATGAATGAATGAATGAATGAATGAATGAACGAATGAACGAATGAATGAATGAATGAATGTACAGTATGAATGAATGAATGAACGAACAATCTAACAAAACAATATTAAACTTGAAGGAAGAAATATGGGAATCAGGTTAAACTGAAACAAGGTGTACAATTTTATGAAATTATGAAAATTGGTTAGCAATTTCGCCAAGCAAATACAAAGAAATAGGTTGCATCAGTTTGTCTTTTGACTACACTTGCAAAATCCGCAATGGGACTGAGCTCGAATAGCTTCAGTGACTTTTTATAGTACCAAATCACTGTCAATCAGAAGGAAATGCAGTCTTTTGACAGACCCTCCAATCACGCATAAACCCGTAGTCCAGGCCAGCTTACTCGCTGAGCGTCCGTGGGCAGGACATAATCGCAGCATTTATCCAATGACCGTCTAGTTTCGAAGCACTGAAAAAAACAGTTAAAAGTAGGCTTCAACAGGGAAATGCACTTTGACGCTACGGGAATGTATGAGAAAGAGTAGCGAGTCAGTCGACCTGCTTTATGTAGCTGCTTCTGAACATACTCGTATTCGAGATAAAAGTGTTCTAACAAATTTTTTAATAAATGTTTTTAATAAAATGCTAACACAATAGTACATATTTGACCATAAATCTTTTCACATTTTAGTGGAAGCCGAGCTTCCCTTGCAGTCCTAAAGAAATCACACCTGCATCCAACAGCCCTAACTGCTCACTGGGAAACCATCACAGTCATCAGCGGTGCTTGTACAGTAAACTCAGGGGCGTGTATGTGGTCCCCCGCTTGCGAGTGTGCCTGCGTGTTCATGTTTATAGATGCTAGATTACTCTGTGGGGAACTGCAGTGTCTCAGGTAGCAGTGAACAGCCAGATGTTATGTCATTACTCTGAGGACTTGGCATTGACAAAAAAGACGCAGCTGGTTCTTTATTGTATGGCTCGCATCACCTTTCTCCCTCTCTCTCTTCCCTCATTTTCTCTCTCTCCTCCCTCTCTCCTCCCTCTCTCCTCCCTCTCTCCTCCCTCTCCCCATCTCTCTCGCTCTCTTTCTCTCTCTCTTTCTTGTTCCCCTTTATTTTTCCCTCCATACTATTCTAACCACCATCTGTCCCACACTCTGATACTCAATTCCTTCCCCTCTCTTCATATTTCATCTCGTTTCCACCTCTATCTATTAATCTCTCTCTCCATCCTCTCTCACTGTCTCGCTCTCTCCCTCACTTTACTCCGTGTCCTGGCGGTGCTCTCATTCACTGTTCGAATGTGCAATGAAGCCCGTGGTTTTACAGTCCTAGCCAGAAGGCAACAAGGCACAGACCACCCAGGGGAGGGGCTTGATAAGCGGGATTCTCGGTTTTATAAGGGTCCAGGGTGGCATGAGTGTGTGTGTGTGTGTGTGTGTGTGTGTGAGACTGTCCGAAAGAGCTGTTGGCAACAGTACACACCTTCGGTGAGAGCAGCAGAGATTGCTCATTGATTGTTCTGAGCCATGTGTGTTTGTGTGTGTGTTTTCTGCTACACAGGGCTTCAGCCGTGTGTGTTTGTGTGTGTGTGTTTTCTGCCAGACAGGGTTTCAGCCATGTGGCCAATAGTGCTGTTTCGATGGTGACCAGCACGTTGTTATCGCATCCATACTGAGACATTTTGAAATCTATCACTGCATTGAACCTCTGAAGGCGGTGACCCAGAGCTGATCGATAACCAATTTGTGCGTGATATTTGATTGATTTGTCAATAAAAGTGACTAAAAATGTGTATATTGATGAGTGGATACTAGTTGACCAGGCATCTATTGGCCAGAGTCAAAATATTATTTTATTGATCTTCACTTCCTTAGGTTTAAGACATAACCTGTATAAGCAACATCTGCCAATAAGCACTTTTTCCTTGTCCACATACAGAGGCTGCAAGCGGTACACAATTGAGATATGCCCTGTTTCTCTTTGCCTCGCAATGCTCAGTGAAGGACACCACATGCGCCCATGGAGATTGCCTGCAGACACGTCTAATCACCATAATTGAATAAGAAATGTGTTCGTATGAAAGCAGATGCAGATGAGGTATTGCAGCTGCCAACCATAGGGTGTTGATGTGAATTTAATATAAAGTAAAGTATATCATCTCTTTGGGAATCCCCTCTGACTCGGGGGTGATGAGATGATTGACAGATCCCAAATGCTTCAACAAACCCCACTCCACGACTTATAATATCAAATTATAATTGACTGGTATTCAGACAGACTTTATCTTGATTTACCATTGACTTTGTTCTTTACTTGTTTACCGTAGCTACAATGTACCATCGCTAACATATTTTCTATGTTGTGTGCACATCTGTTTGTAACCCCAGGCGACCACCCCACTGCCTTTGTCGACAGTAAACTGTTTCCACGTGCCCTGAGAATATAAGCGGCAGAAAACACAATGTGGCGAGGTATACATATGTTGTCAGGACTACATTAGTGAGACGTCATTACAATGTTCCCTCGAGGAACGCTGCCTAGGGTGACACGGAGCAGCTCGACCGATGAGAGGGAGAGACAGTGATGAAGAGGGGAAGAGTAAGGAAATGAACAAAAGAGTGAGTGAGAATGACAAGAGAGAGAGAAAAAGGAGTGAGAGAGAAGAAAATAGTGAGATGGAAAGAGAGAGAGCATGAGATAGGAGACTGAGAGAGGCACTGGAAGAGTGAGAGAGAAGGTAGGATAGTCTTAGCCAGGCGATGTTGAGTTGACATGACTCCCCTGTTATGCTGTATTTCCTGTGTCTTAGCTTCTTTCTGACAGGTTTAATCAACGCGATAAGGCTCTGTGAGATTTCATTAGTGGCCGGCCTTAAGGCTCGAGGGGGAAGGCGGGAGGGAGTGATATAATGGCTTTTTATGGGATTTTTATTGGCCCTGGGAACCGTATGTCTCAAATTGAATTCACTAGATAGCGTACAACTTTTGACCTGAGCCCAAAGCAAAATGGTCACATGTAGTGCACAAGGGAATATAGGGTGTTGTTTGGGATGCGTGTCAAGATCCTATTGAGCATTGTGCTCTGAAAGAACCTCCTGAAGTCAAAGGTCAGCGGCATGTATCAAACTGCATCAGTGCAAATCAAGAACTCACAACAGATTAATGACCAGACAGCCAAACAACGCTTACTGTTTCCCAAAGGCACAAATCCAGCTTCACCAAACAGTTATGGATCAGGACTTCAGCATTTAATCAATCAATCAAATGTATTTTATAAAGCAGTTGTCACAAAGTGCTTTGACACACACTTCACAATTCAGAATTTGATCCAATTTGATCCCTGTACCCATGCTTGCTTTCTAAGTAGTATGCATTTTGAGTGTTTATATTAGAAATGTGTATTGGGGCCATTGATGTGTATTGGGGCCATTGATCAGCATTTGTTGATGATGCCATTAGAGCAATTAACTTTACGAATGCCCTGCTCTTGTTTGCTCAGGACTTTGAATGTGTGTCCTTCCAGTTATGGGACCAGGACTCCAAATGCTATGCTGCATGCTGCCAATTTGGATAAAGCCCACAGATGCCTTGCATGTCTGCTAATTTAGTGTATAAATGTATTTGATGTCCTATATCGCTTTTCATAACATAATGAATCACAAAGCACTTGCAAACAAAGCAATGCCTCTGTATCAAATTAATGAAATTAATTCCACTGCTGGTTTGCTTCTAAAGCTAAGCAGGGTTGGGTCTGGTTAGTCCCTGGATGGGAGACCAATGCTGCTCAAAGTGGTGTTGGAGGACCAGTAGGGAGCTCTCTTCCCTCTGGTCTAAAGATTATTACCAATGCCCCAGGGCAGTGGTGGGGACATCTGTCCTGCATAGGGTAAACTAAAGATCCCATGGCACTATTCATAAAAATAGGGCTGTTAACCACGGTATCCTGGACAAATTTACGATCTGGCGTTAATACCATCCTGGCAACCTAATCATCGCCAGCTTTCAATTGGCTCATTCACCCCCCCCCCACTTCTCCCCAGGGCATTGCTGCAAATGAGAATCTGTTCTCAACTTGCATGGTAAAGGTAAACTAACAAACAAACTAATAAAAAAAATACATAATAGTAACAAAATTATGTCAAATCACAGACATGTGACTAACAGAAATTGAATAATGTGTCCCTGAACAAATGGGGGGTCAAAAACAAACATTACATACTGTGGCCAGCAGCTGCATTAAGTACTGCAGTGTATCTCCTCCTTATGGACTGCACCAGATTTGTGCCAGTTCTTGCTGTGAGATGTTAGCCCACTATTCCACCAAGGCACCTGCAAGTTCCCGGCCATTTTGTGCCGTGCTCATTGGAATTGAGATCTGGGCTCTTTGCTGGTCATGGCAGAACTCTGACAATCGTGACTTGTAGGAAATCACTCACATAACGAGTAGGATTGCTGGTGGCATTGTCATGCTAGAGGGTCATGTCAGGATGAGCCTGCAGGAAGGGTACTACAAGAGGGAGGAGGATGTCTTCCCTGTAACACACAGCGTTTAGTTTGCCTGCAATGACAACAAGCTTAGTTTGATGAGGCTGTGACACACCGCCCCAGACCATGACGGACCCTCCACCGCTAAATCAATCCCGTTCAAGTACAGGCCTCAGTGTAACCCTTATTATTTTGACCTTAAATGCAAGACCGACTATCACCCCTGGTGACACTAAACCACGACTCGTCAGTGAAGACTACTTTTTGCCAGTCCTGTCTGGTCCAGCAACGGTGGGTTTGTGCCCATGGGAAGCGTTGTTTCTATTAGTGTCTGGTGAGAACCTGCCTAACAACATGCCTACAGGCCCTCAGTCTGACCTCTCACAGACAAAAAGGACAGTCTGAGCACAGATGGAGGGATTGTGCATTCATGGCATAACTCAGGCAGTTGTTGTTGCCATCCTGTACCTGTCCCACAGGTGTGATGTTGGGATGTACCGACCTGGGGCAGGTGTTGTTACACGTGGTCTGCCACTGTGAGGGTGATCAGCTGTCCTTCCCGTCTCCCAGAATCGCTGTCTCAGGCATCTCACAGTATGGACATTGCTATTTATTTGCCCTGGCCACATCTGCAGTCCTCAGGTCTCCTTGCAGCATGTCTCAGGCGCTTTCACGCAGGTGAGCAGGAACTCTGGGCATCTTTCTTTTGGTGTTTTTTCAGAGTCAGTAGGAAGGCCTATTTAGTGTCCTAAATTTTTTATAACTGTGGCTTTAATTGCCCACTGGCGTAAGTGATTAGTGTCTTAACGACTGTGTCACTGTTGCAGGTTCATTAATTGTTTATGGTTCACTAAACAAACATGGAAAACATTGTTTAAACCCTTTACAATGAAGATCTGTAACGTGCCTCAGATTATGAATTTTCTTTTAAATACAGTGTTCGGAAAAATATGTGTTTCTTTTTTCGCTGAGTTTAGCTGTACAGTAAAGACTCCGTCTGGAGTACTGTATAAGAATGTTCATGTGGAGTAAAAACAGTTTTTTTGGGCCCCAAACAGATGGTCCAGTCCAGAAGGATCCACACAGAGTTAGAGAAGGGAGGGGTTTGTCAATGTGGGGGAGGTGATCAGGAACAGCAGGCTGTAACACAGTTCACTCTTCATCTAAGGTGTCTCACTGGTGCCTCGCCGATCCCACAGCCTGACTGCAAAATTCCCCTTAGCTGTTGCCTCATCTTGTACTAGGTGAAGTTTGTTTTTACAATTTGTTCATTGATGACAGTACACAATAAATGACGCCTCAGACTGAAGGATTACTGAATTAAAGCACTTGTCCACAGGCACGTGTGGGGGGGGGGGGGGGGGGGGGGGGGGGGGGGGGGCTATGGGTGCCTGAGCACCTGCCCCTTTGCCTACGAACGTCCAAAGTGCCCTTTTGAGTGGCCATTTAAATGATCAATGCTTCGTAAAATTACACATGGACATTTAAAAATTAACGTGTAAATCAATTAATCGAGAATAAAAAATGTTTAAAAGTAATATTGTAGAAGTAAAGTTGGTAGCCTAGTCTACCTGCGCTTCTTAGGGTAGGTGACGTAATTGGCTATCGACGTGACCTTTCACTTTGTCACATTTGCCTGCCCGCAAGAGCATCGTATTGTTGTTGTGTTAAGAGACGGTGAAAAGCATGGTAAGATAGATCACCACAAAGAGATTTTTTCCCAAATCATTTAGCTGATGTTGAAAAATGTAACATTTATCTCGTTTTGTAGTGTCATTTTGAAGTACGTGTTTGCCAGCAAAAGCTTTTCAACAAGCTTAATTTTAATCTGAATTGACCAGTGAAAGTGGCTACCACTCGGTTTCTTTTCTAAACCAGCTAGCTACCCGTGCCTGCGCTGTAAATCCATTATACTTGCGTTCTTTAGAAAAAGCCAATTTTTTCAGAAATTAATTTCATGCTTTACCCTATACACTTATAGTAGCCTCGATTTGACTTCAGCGCGAAAGAAGATGATTGATATGGGTGGAAAATATCAGCTGGCTAGCTACAGTAGTTATCTATACTTTAGCCAGTAAGGAGAACTTTCATTTAGACCAGATGAAACCAGTAGCTAATGTGTTCTGCAACCAGCCTACAGGTCTTTCTACTAGTCAACCTGGCATTATCTAGTGCAAAATTAGATTGTTTTAGCTTTATTAATTTGTTCTTTCTCATATAATTGTCATCCATTTGCAATGGCTAGCTCTAATGTTATAATCATTAAGAGGAAGATATATACATTTATTTACCTAAGATATGTTTCTGGAGTCATTATGAATCATTAAACTGAACTGTAAGATATTTCTTTACATATTCTGCACTACATGAATAGCCACTGTATGTGTCTGACTGAATTATTTGACTAGTGCAGAGTGTGTCTGAGCCAGAATCAGGAGTGTCAGATGGATGTGAGTTATGGTGGATGGATCATGAGGTGAGTGATGAAATGGATAGTATAAATTAAGACAACTGTTTAGACAATTTTGAGCTACAATCTGTTGTTCTTATGTCATTTAGATATTCATTTTATCATTTTCCAAAATACAGATCAGTGCACTTTCTATGTGCTCTTACACTAGACCAACAAGCGTGATTACATCTGAACTGCTATTGGTAGTTATTGTCTACATACATAAGACGGTCTTATTTGACCTATTTCAATTCAGCAGAATGTGTCTGAGCCACAGACAGGTGACGGTCTGTGAGGGACAGTAGTGTGGATGTGGAGGTGAGTGTTAAAGAGATACGTTAGAATCTTACTCTAAACCTGTTACAGATGGTACTCTACAAACATTCTCAGGCTGTACTCATGCAACACACCACTGAATGCTTTTGGTACTTTTTTAAGGAATAAGGTTAGAGGAGACTAAACTAGGCCCAACTTCAGAACATAGTGTGTAATTATAAGTGGTTGTGGCAACATTGGGTAATGGGAATAATGGACACTATGAAAGGGTGTTTGTGTGTCTATGCATGTGTGTTCATGCGCGCATTTAGGGTGCCCTTTTTTTTACTTGAGCCCCTGCCCCCAAAAATGTCTCTGCACAGCCCTGCTTTTCCATGACCAGCGGTCAGCTCCTTCAACTCCGCTAGGTAGGGCGCATTCTGACACATCTATATCACTGGAGCTAGCTAGCAGGCTAGTGAGACAACTGTGAGACAATTTCAGTGATAAATGGTAGTTTGTGATACTTAAACATACAACTAGTTTCTCCTACATTGCACAAACTGGCCCTCATTTATCAAACGTGCGTAGAAACCAGTGTAGATCTGAGCGCAGAAATCATCTTACGACGAGACTCACGTGTGATTTACAAAACATTTGTGTCACTCCAATTCCAGTGTACGAATGAACGGGTGTTGATAAATCAGACGGTTGAAATCAATCGTAATTTAAATATCACGCCCACATTTACGCACGGATTAGAGGCCTCGCCCTAAGAATAAATGAATTATTCTCACTGAACATTCCACGTTGTATTTTTTAAGTAGCTTTCTTACCCAAGATAGCACTTACTATATTAATAGCGCAGAATAAGATCCTGTCTCCTTGACTGTTGTGGACACTGATCTTCATTGAGTGGCACCGTTCTCCAGCGCAATATCGTGGAGAACCCCCCATGCCATAATTATGTTGCAGGCCTGCTCTGGGGTGTATAAGACAGAGCCACCTGCCATTGAGCAAACCTATACTTCACTCCATTGTGGTTTGTGTGCGTGTGTGCACTGTTGAACCTGCGCTCCTGCTTGTTTGGGGATTTGCAAGCAGTGTTATAAGGTACTCAGTCAGGGCATAACCTTTGTCACCAAGAGGAATCACATCCAACCGTTTCACCAAAGAACTATGTAGAACTATTATAATAATTCTACAAGGGCATAACTCACAGAGGAGATGACTCCAGCCATGCAGTGTGCCCTCCTGTAACCTTGTTTCAACGCTGCAGTTTAAAAAAAATAAGAGTCGCGCGTCCCACCCGGCCAACGGGCTACCATATTCAGAACAAACATCCTGGCATCACATATGATCTGAACGTTGATTGAATTAAAGGTTTTTGCGATTGATAAATGCGTAATCATTCATGGATGGTGGCTACAGACACAGTACAATCAATCGCCCGATTCGCCCCAATTGGAAACCCAGCAATCTCAGAAAACTTTCTTTTAATCATAGTTTGAATATACCAGAAAGGGACTTTATAGCCGCCAAAACTGCTGGCATACTTCGACTATTGTTGGCTGTGCCAGACCTGTCCCTGATCTCCCGCTGAATGTAAAGAGCACGCATTAAGGTCCTCCAGATCTGCCATCGCTTAGAATACAGTACTGCCAAAGCGCTTGTTTAAATAATATATATATTTTATTTGATTGAAATTGTTGTTTGCCTAGTTTTAGCCCTCATGTTCTAGGCCACCCCGAAGTGAAAGGGAAAAAATAAACCACATAATTGCAATGTGCTGTATACAATAAATTCGTAATTCTGATATGTAATTTAATGTGTGTGCATCGCAACTACCCCATTTTGCAATTGCAATATGGGGTGGTTGCGATGCACACATTCATTAATGATTGCTGGTTCAACAATTCACTGAACCGGGTGGTTATACCATGAACACCGCTATTCACACTATAGAATTTGCATACACGAGGTCAGACCAGACGTGAGATTTTATCGCAGCCTACGATCACGTTCAAATTGATAAATCCCTTGCTTTGCGTAGGAATCGGCGTACGCCCGTCCTACGACACCTGTTTTAAGTGGTACACACATTTCATAAATGAGGGTCACTGACTCTTTCTCTGTTCCCTCTGTCCCTCTCTTGTCTATTACATTTACCCTTGTCTTTTTGGCTCTGTCTCTCGTCTAACTAAACAGAGAAAGCAACCTCCCATCACACGCGTGTGCCCACAGAGATGGGAGTGGATTACACAAGACCTGTAACTGTTGCCTGAGAGAGACAAGAGGATGTCAATACACAAGCGGTGGGGGGGCTGAGAGAGAGAGAGAGAGAGAGAGAGAGAGAGAGAGAGAGAGAGAGAGAGAGAGAGAGAGAGAGAGAGAGAGAGAGAGAGAGAGAGAGAGAGAGAGAG
>JACXGM010015235.1:0-15445 GCA_016801145.1 Umbra pygmaea | reverse complement strand
TCATGATGCTCTCTGTGCTTTCAACGGACCTCTGAGACTATCACAGAGCAGGTGCATTTATACGGAGACTTGATTACACAGGTGGATTCTATTTATCATCATTAGTCATTTAGGTCAACATTGGATCATTCAGAGATCCTCACTGAAATTCTGCAGAGAGTTTGCTGCACTGAAAGTAAAGGGGCTGAATAATTTTGCTCGCCCAATTTGTTTTTTATTTGTTAAAAAAGTTTGAAATATCCAATAAATTTCGTTCCACTACATGATTGTGTCCCACTTGTTGTTGCTTCTTCTAAAAAATTATGGTTTTATATCTTTATGTTTGAAGCCTGAAATGTGGCAAAAGTTCGAAATGTTCAAGGGGGCCGAATACTTTCGCAAGGCACTGTAGATGACACAGTTTTGAGTGGGTACACTGTGAACTGTAATCCTGGGCGCATCTTGAAAATAAGTTTCGACCATGATGTGGTTCCACTTTCCCTTCACAATTCATCTTGGCAACAAACACCAGACAACCAAATCTGTACATCTTCAGTACATTTTTTTATATTATCCACATCATAAGCACTCAACATATTTTATCTAATAGGTCTTTCAAATTCAACCTGGGACTTCCACCCTGTCTTTACAAGCCAAAACAAATCAGTGAATCTAAATATGGACTTTAAAACAAAGACATTTAACCCTTTAATGTCCTTGCTGCGAAAAAACCCATTGTGTGCTCTACCAAAAGGTTGAGTCGAACATTAAAGTGTTGAACATAATGTTCAGCTGTAAACTTGAAACACCAGAAAAGTTCTATTTGTGAAGTGAATGTAATAATTATGAAATTATTGTACAATGTGTTCTCCCTAAAAGCTGCTGTTTCAGTACCTGCTGAGTGGTAAATTAAATTGGTCTTTGTCATTATTACATTTCACATTTACATTTTAGTCATTTAACAAATGCTCTTATCCTGAGCGACTTAGTGAGTGCATACATTTATTAGAAACTAGGTGAAACAACCACAACTCAGTAATAAGGGCATTCAATATTTGAAACAGTGAATGGGCAACAGTGCTAGAAAAGAATCATACAAATAAACATAAAACAAGATTAATTTAAGCACTCATTGAAGAGGAAGGTGTTTAGATGTTTCCTGAAGATGGGTAGAGACTCTGATGTTCTAGTCTCCAATGGAAGCTGGTTCCACCATTGAGGAGCCGGAACAGAGAAGAGATTTGACTTCTTGGATCGGCAGCTGACTTCCTGAAGGCGTGGGACGGTCAAAATCCCAGATGTGGCAGAACCGTATATTTCCGGATTGGGGTGCTATTATGTAGATTTGATCGACAGTTTAGTCTGTTCTAAAACATTTAGGAAGTCTGTGCTGCAGCGGATACAAAGACACAGGGCAAGCCCTAGCCATTTGAGGCCCTAGATTTAATTAAGTTGTCCCGCTCTTGATGTGTGGCATTTAAATCTTCAGCTGGCATTACTTGTAGATCATTTCTTTTTTAGGATTCATTATAAACATGGGCTGGCCCGGATGAGGTATGTACAATTTGTAAATACAGAATAGTGTAACAGAGTCAAAGAGAGAGAAAGAACACAAAGGGTGCAGGAAGTATAGTAATTTGAACATTTCTATCAGTAAAGCTAGGCTTTAATGCTTGTGGACCAAATAAAAATGCACCAAAAGTACTCCTGGTCTCTGCAAAGGGAAAAGCTTAATATATTCAAAATATGTCAAACAGTATTTGGCCCTGGGTTGGGTACAGAGGGACGGAGAATGAAAGGACAAGGGGTAAAATACAGAGAGGCGGTGGAGATGAGGGTTTGGAGTGGACAGTACAGGGAGACAGATAAAAAGACATCAAGAAGATGTGTACACAGCCACAACAAGAGAAGAGCCACTGTGGTTGCGGATGAATAATGAGTAAGAACTGAACAAAGCAGAGAGAAACGGGGGAGATGTGAGGAGGGAAGGAAAGAGGAGCGGAGAAATGGGACTGATTGGGGGGGATTGGAACCATGGCAGAGAAACTCCTCAGTGGCATAATTAAAACTCCAAAACCTGCTAGCTACTGACCAGTGAGAGAGAAAGAGTGAGGGAAGAAAGGCAAGCGAGAGAGGGCAGTGAGAGTCAGTGGGGCAGAGAAAGTGCAAAGGGAAGAAAAGTGAGGGAGAGTGTGAGGAGCCTGCATTCTTTCATCAGTGTGCCACTGCTCTGGGGACCCAGCTGTCATGAGGCGTTGGGAGAGCTGGAGTCTCTTTCATTCTTCCTCGCTCTCATCTTTATTTCATTCTGTACTCTCTCCACCCATCTCTCCATCTCTTTATCCAACTCCCTCCCCATCTCTTGCCCGCTATCTCTCTCTCCGCTCTCATCAAGCCTCTGCTTGAGTCCATATTTTTGCTCTTACTCTATTAACTCTCTCATCCCAGGCCTTTCACTCAGCTATTACTGACTGCTACATTTCTAAAGCACTCTATAGCCCAGACTTTCTCTATGATTCTGTCTTGACTTTCAATTGGTTAGTTAGTCTTGCACTTACACAACCTGACCTCAACCACCAGTGTTCGCCAGTGATATTTAAACCTGAAAAAAGCTTTATTGTTATATTGCTTGGTTTTTAAAGTAGATATTACATTTGCAATTTGTGTAGCAGACAGTGGGGTACTGGCCATTTGGCCTGCCATGAATTGTCACTTGAACAGTGATAAGTGTCTTTCTGCTAGAATTCTCTTACATGATTTTTATATTGTTGATATGTTTCCAAATGAGGAGTACAAAGAGTCAACTATGTCAACTATTAAATGTACATTTTGTGATATGTAAACAAACAATTATATTAAAACTATAATATTGCAATCACCACAAATTTCAATAAAAAAATTGTGTCACTAAGACTCATCCACAGAGCAACAATGACATTGGTTTTAGCATAGATTGTTCTACAAAGTGTCAAGAGTAAACAGGATTCAGATGTGCATTGATGAGCACTCTTGTGGATTGATGAGCCCTGGGTGCCTAACACCCGGTTGCCAGTTTGTAGTTTGTCCCTCCTCTGACCACAGTTGGTCTTTCAGAGATGCTCTGACCCAGTCGTCTGGCCATAACAGTTTGGCTTTTGTCAAAGTCATTCAGGCCTTTACACTCCTGCCCATTTATCCTGCATCCAGCACACTGACTATGAGAACTGACTGTTCTCTTAACATCTAATCTATTAGCAGTGAATAAACATATACATATACTCACCAAAATCAGAAATGTCCTCTCACTTTCAACTGATGTCATTTTTCAGTAAACGTAACATGTGAAAATATTTGTATGAACATAAAAGAGATTCAACAACTAAGACATTAACTGAACAAGTTCCACAGACATTTGACCAACAGAAATTGAATAATGTGTCCCTGAACAAAGGGGGGTAAAAAGTAACATTATATGGTATGGCCACCAGCTGCATTACATTCTGCAGTACATCTCTTCCTCATGGACTGCACCAGATTTGCCATTTCTTGCTGTCAGATGTTATCCCACTGTTCCACCAAGCCTGGGGGGAATGGCCCTAGACCTCACCCTCCGATCCAACAGGTCCCAGATGTGTTAAATGGATTTGAGATCCAGGCTCTTCACTGTCCATGGCAGAACACTGACATTTCTGTCTTGCAGGAAATCACACACAAAACGAGCAGTATGGCTGGTAGCATTGTCATGCTGGAGGGTCATGTCAGGATGAGCCTGCAGGAAGGGTATCACATGAAGGAGGACAATGTCTTCCCTGTAATGCACATCATTGAGATTGCCTGCAGTGACAACAAGCTCAGTCTGATGATGCTGTGGCATACCACCCCAGACCATGACAGACCCTCCACCTCCAAATCAATCCTGCTCCAGAGTACAGGCCTCAATGTAACGCTCATTCCTTTGACGATAGACGCGAGTCATTTGACAAAACCGTGACAGTCTTTTCTGGTCCAGCGAAGGTGGGTTTGTGCCCATAGGCAACGTTGTTGCCAGTGATTTCTGGTGAGGACCTGCCTTCCATGTCGTCTGGAACTGAGAGGACGATCAGCTGTCCTTCCTGTCTCCCTGTAGCGGTGTCTTAGGTTTCTCACAGTACAGGCACAGCAATGTATTGCCCTGGCCACATCTGCAGTCCTCATGCATCCTTGCAGCATGCCTAAGGCACATTCATGTAGAGGAAAGGTCTCTTTAATGTCCTCCGTTTTCACTATTGTGACCCTAATTACCCACGTCTGTAAGCTGTTGGTGTATTAATGACCGTTCCACAGGTGCATGTTCATAAAAATGTTCTGGTCATTGAACAAGCATGGGAAACGTCTGAACCCTTTACAATGAAGATCTGTAAAGTTAATTGGCTTTATATGAATTATCTTTAAAATGCAGTGTCCTGAAAATGGTTTTAGCTGCCATACACCTTAAACAACCTCAGGATCCATGTTGCTATTATAATCCAGTTACCCAAAATTTGTATTTGTCAAAAGTAATTATTTGTCGTAACTGTGGTGTATGTTCCATATAATGCACCACAGATTTAGGCTAGTCAGCATTCTGGTTTCAAATCACTTGGTTTATAATGTGACATATATGAAAGGTATGACAAATGCCTAATTAATTCCTGCACACATTTTACCATCTAGGAACCCATCAGTGTCAACAACATTGAACTATTGCAATATTCCATTTCAGAATAACAAAATCGTAGGGCCAAAACAACATCTGAAAAATATTAATATGGTAATGACATTACAATTATATAACGAGAATACAATTATCATTTAGATATGAAGGCAAATTTCAGGCTGACTGGGATGCATTCTGACAGTAGAGACAGAGCTTTAGATAAATATTCTTTGGTCTCATGGGGTTTGTTGGCAATGTAGTGGTGGTCTGATGCTGGGTCCCTAGGGAGAGATGGTGAGTCAGGTTGCCTGTCTAAACTCATTCTCTATCACACGGACACGCTCTGAGGACAGCATGACTGATCGTGTCTGCCTGTGTGTTTGTGTGTGTGTGTGTGTGTGTGATGAATCCGTTCTTCATTACATACCATGTACAGTCAGGTCTGAAAAATTATTGGCAGCTTTGATAAAATTAGCAAAAAAGGACTATAAAATAAATAATACATATACAGAGTTAAATAAATGCAGCATCCACACGTGGTAAGAATTTTGTTTATTTCTTCCCAAATTTTGTGATATTCATTTTCTCCTCCCTAGCTCATTCCCCCAACTCCGAATATTTTCCCGTAACATGGTCACACTGGTTCTCAAGACTTAAACCAAAAAAAATTTGAAGCACTGCCCAGGATTTGGATTAGATAAATCTGATAAATAGATTTTGTTCTATTTATACAAAAGGCCTATTTCTCTCAAATATTGTTCAGAAATCTTTGTAAATGTGTGTTAGTGAGCAGAGATAATCCATCCTCCTTACAGTTGTGGCATCTCAAGATAAAAGGCCACTCTAAAATGTGCAGTTTTATCACACAGCACAATGCCACAGATGTCACAAGTTTTGAAGGAGTGAAAATGACAACTCCCACTTATAATTCAGTATGCTGCGGAGCTGGCCATGGTGCTGAATCCACCTATTGTGGCTTTAAATCACTGTGTGGGAGTTACAGTATGTCACAAACTTTTCCGTTTTGTTTGCTGTGTACAGAATAAAAGGCACCAAGCTTTTGTTGGGAACAGTTTCTCACCAACATGTTATTGTTGGTTTTTTTAGGTATTTTATATGTAACATTAGAATGTGTAGGAAAAAAAACAATTATATCAAAGAACCCACGCTGTTGTATTTTTGTTAATTTATTTGTTTCTGAAATAAATTTTCTACTTAAGATCACACGTGTTGTGCTGTATTTGTTGTAGGCTATATTGATGCTTAATAAACAGTATCAGACTTACACAAACAAACTAGAGTGTATCATTCCCATACATAACATTAGAATACACTCACCCAAAGGATTATTAGGAACACCCGGTCAATTTCTCATGAATAAAATTATCTACTCAACCAATCACATGGCAGTTGCTTCAATGCATTTAGGGGTGTGGTCCTGGTCAAGACAATCTCCTGATTTCCAAACTGAATGTCAGAATGGGAAAGAAAGGTGATTTAAGCAATTTTTTGTATTTCACAATGTGCTCAGTTACTGGGATTTTCACGCACAACCATTTCTAGGGTTTACAAAGAATGGTGTGAAAAGGGAAAAACATCCAGTATGCGGCAGTCCTGTGGGCAAAAATGCCTTGTTGATGCTAGAGGTCAGAGGAGAATTGGCCGACTGCTTCAAGCTGATAGAAGAGCAACTTTGACTGAAATAACTACTTGTTACATCTGAGGTATGCAGCAAAGCATTTTTGAAGCCACAACACGCACAACCTTGAGGCGAATGGGCTACAACAGCAGAAGACCCCACCGGGTACCACTCATCTCCACTACAAATAGGAAACATAGGGTACAATTTGCAAGAGCTCACCAAAATTGGACACTTGAAGACCGGAATAATGTTGCCTGGTCTGATTTCTGTTGAGACATTCAGATAATAAAGTCAGAATTTGGTGTAAACAGAATGAGTTCATGGATCCATCATGCCTTGTTACCACTGTGCAGGCTGGTGGTGGTGGTGTAATGGTGTGGGGGGATGTTTTCTTGGTACACTTTAGGCCCCTTTGTGCCAATTGGGCATCGTTTAAATGCCACGGCCTACCTGTGCATTGTTTCTGACCATGTCCATCCCTTTATGGCCTTCATGAACCCATCCTCTGATGGCTACTTCCAGCAGGATAATGGTATGAGGTCAATATCCTTCCAGGGTGCCTGAGCCAGATCTATTAGGAAGGCCTGTTCACTGAAATGCTTTAAGGAGTGTTTGATGGTAATGAGGGGAAGCCTTTTGACTGCAGACCCGGTATGGACAGAGGCAAAGAGGCAGTGATCACTGAGATCTTGACTGAAGACTGTTGTGTGTATTTTGAGGGCATGTTAGTCAGGGCAATATCAATGAGGGTGCCTTTGTTTACAGATTTTAGGTTGTATCTGGTAGGTTCATTGATCATTTGAGTGAGGTTGAGGGAGTCCAGCTTGGACATTAAGTATATTGGGGGATTTAACAATTTAGATCTCCTGATAGTAAGAATTCTGAGGATTAACAGGGGGCAATCACTTTGCATAGGGTGTTTAAAGCACAACTGGGGGCTGAGGGGGGTCTATAACAACCGGCTACAGTAAGTGACTTATCTTAGGAAAAGTAGATTTTTTAATTAGAAGCTCAAACTCTTTGGGCATCGATCTGGATAGAATAATAGAGCATTGTAGATTTTCACTACAATAGAGTCCAACTCTGCCCCTTTTGTGGTTCTGTCTTAATGAAAGAAACTATCATTTCGGATAGATATTTCTGAGTTTTTTGTGGATTTCCTGAGCGAGGTTATGCACGGCTAGAACATCAGGGTTAGATCAGTTTAGGTGAGAGCAGTGATTAAATAATTTTTTGGGAGAATGCTTCTAATGTTAATATGGATGAAGCCAATGCTTTTCCGTTTACAAAAGTGATCAAATGTGAGTATCTGAGGTGTTGGGTTATCATCAGGGGTTGTAGGGCCTGGATTTAACTGAACATCTCCTGAGAAGCAAAGGAGGAGGAGGATAAGGGCCCGGCTAATGGCTATGAGAAATGGCTGGTTAGAGCAATTGGAATTACAAAAAACGGGGTGGGTTTTTGAGCATAGTAGAATATATTCACAGCTTTATGGGAAGAAAATGATATTTAACGCTTTATGTGAAATTGAGGTAGACCTAGGCCTTGTATTTCAACAAAATAGATTGTATCTTGAGAGAAACCAATTAAATCAGAGGAGCTTGTAGCGAATAGGTGTATTGTGGGAACAATGAACCCTGAATCATGATGAATGGGACATTTACAATGGAGTAATGCAATGGTGACTAACCAAACAATATTAAGTAAGAAATAAACAGTAATAAGCAAGACATACTGAGAATATATGTGGCAGAAAGCAGTCAGGTGAAAGGCAAGTTTACTGAATAGAGATTATTAGACTAAGCGCTGCGTGTGTGCGCATGTGAGGCAGCAAGGTCCTGAGAGCTGTTCTAGAGGCAGGGTTAGCCGCTCAAGCTAGCTAGCTAATGTTGTGCTGCTGTACAGCTGCTGATCTGCTAGTTAGCTGCTAATGCTAGACCCTGTGTTCTGGACTAGGGGTGTCACGATACCAAAAAATCAGTAGTTGGTGCCAATACCAGTAAAATTACATGATTCTTGATGCCGATTTTGATACCACAGTAAAAAAGGGTTTATAAGATTCCAACTATTTGAACTTGAAACATTTATTAAAACACTTGAAAAATATCATAACAAGCTATAAAAACATGTGCAATGTAGCTTAGAACAACATAATAAAGTCCAATTAATGCTCATAGTGCAACAACTACTCCCCAGACACATTCCAGACAGCTTTTCAAAAGGTACTGTGCAAAAACAACAACAGAGCAAAACAAAACGGTGGATATAGCTGTGCAGCCATTCATGTTTTTTTCACAACATTGTGCACCGTTTCTTGGCTAGCTCAAGGTTTTTGGAGAGCAAAAGTAGCATGTCAACATGGTCTTGGGTAAGTCGCGAATGACTTATGTGATCTATGCGATATCCACATTTACCACCAGCATCCTTAATGTAGCTAGCATTACACAGGATTCTGTGTATTTATTATATATTTAAGCAATACAGATTGCAAATGTAAATGTTCTTATTAAAATATTATAAGTTGGTAAATATGTCACACTATTCTAATATAGTTCAGTGGCATATTTTCAAAATGTGTAATGTTTCCATATTTGTTAAGCAATGTTTATCGCGTTGAATCAAGCGCTATTACTTTGAAGGCGAAACCACGAAAGGCTAGGAATCCACTAAAGAAGCTGGCTCCCTAAAGAAGCTAGGTTCACACTGGGGCGAATTATTGTGTGTAATGTGTTGGGCATTGGTCCCATACGGCTGTATTGTATTGGACAATGAAAGCTTTGAATCATATGTTCTTATCAGTTTACTTTATAATAGGTTTCCCACCGGGGAACTAAATATATTAAATTGATATTTCAAACAGGGATTCGGAAACGGGGCTTGCTCCGTCTGCTCCACGCATCAACTCGGTATTGCAGTACCTCCGGGAACGGTGCATCCACAAGTGTAAAAATTAGAAAAGTATATTATCTTCCGCTGAACGAAGCAGACTACCTAGCTAGCAACTGGAGGCGAAGCCCTTTTAGTTTTCTTTTGATTTTTCCTGCTATTTTCAGTTATCCTCCCCTGACAAAGCTAGCTAGCTACAGTATTGGCATCTTTGCTAACGGTGCCTACGGTACTTCAAAAAATGGGCATCGTCGTTGTTTTGTCATTTTAGAACCGGAAGGTTTCGGTAGTATCGGTTCTCGTGACATCCCTATTCTGGACAATAGCAAGCTATGCTGTCCGGGACTGGTAGGTTGCTCATGGTTAAATCATTGTGTGTAGTCAGAGCGCATCATACATCGGCAATGTAGTTGATTGGGGTGTTCTGGTCGCCAGCAGCAGGAGATGCCTTGAGGCGGATCTCTTCCTCTGTTTAGTGGAGAGGTAAGACACACACACAGGGCTAGATGGTACTAATCCCACTCTGTTCTGTATAGAGTGATCCCGAAGGCTGAGGTATAATTGTGTAATCCAATATGTGTAGTAGTCCATTGTGCATGGAGTTCAATGCGGAGTGGAATACAGGCTGGTTAGCCGGGTTGTGCAGACTAAAGGACGATAATTGATTGTGTTTTTATTGATTAGCCTGTTTGCCATAACTGGTTAGCTAGCTATCGACCGAGAGTCCTGAAGTGGTGGGAAAAGTAGCAGATTCTACTCATGGGAAAGGCAAGTGACCAGAGAGTAGGCAGTAGTTCCTACAGATGTAATGTAATGAAAAGATAACAAGATTTATGACAAAATCAAAACAAATGCTATGTAAACTGAAAACACGCCTCACAAGTTACGCCATCTTGGATTGATCTCTGTCTCACATGCTCTCTTATCTTTGCTTGCTCTAATAATATAATTTCTTCTGGTCTTCAGACGTGATGCAACACAATCTCTACAGCAGCACATTACAGACAGAAGCTACAGGAAAAGTCGAGCAGGATACTATATGTACTATATTTGAATGACCCATATTTTCCACGATTCTATAACCAAGAATCCAAGTGAAGTCTGAAGTCACAAGAGGATGAGTCGACTGTGAAGTAATTTCTTTTTACTTAAGTGCGACTAGAGTGCGAGTCTCTAATTCGAGTCCCTATCTCTGCTCTCTGCACACCCTGTTTGGCCATCCGTACATCGGTCTTACATCGGTTGTACATTGGTTGTCCACTGGTACACTGTAGCACATAGCACTGATGTGGCACCCAGCACTGTGGTGTTGCTAAGGCTTGCATTTTCTAAAGTATGCTTTAGTGGAGAAAAAACAAAAACATGTAAAGTGCCTAGAGCTGTGTTTTGCAGGCTTCTGCACTTTAGTTGAGCTACATTTTTGTGTATGAATGTGTATGTGTGGGCTGGGGTACATGCGTGTGCTTCTCAGCTTACTGTCAGTGTATATCTAATTCTCAATACATCTTTCTGTCTTCCACATAACCACAGAGGTTGAAATTATGTAATACTGTATACATACATACATGTATATCTCTTTAGCATCTTCTCCTCCCTGTCATTGTCCGTTTTTGCTGAGTTTATTTCCTTTTCATTCTCTATAGTTTCTTTCTCATAATCCACAATCTCTCCATCATATCTCAGTCTATTCCAATGTCTTTAATACCATTCTAGTGTTGCCAATGTCCCATGTCTGTACAGTTTATTGGGGAGCATGCGAACTGTGAACGAATCCATTTTTTGTTTCACCTAGTAAATATGTTAACAGCTGTAATACAAAAAAATACCCACAATAACAGAGGCCCTCTGAAATGTCGGAATTCCAGAAAGCAGATGAGATCTGAGCGAGGATTGTCATATGCATGTGTTGACAGCAGATGAATAAAAAACTAAAATGTTCTCATGTTTTTCTCCGTCTACCTATTTTCTCAGGCTTTAGGAGAAAGCATTCATCCAGCAAATTGTCTGAAGAAATGCTTATCTTGCAGAGACAGTATGGTGCTAGACAGAAAGAGAGAGAGAGGATAGGGACGGTTAGAGATGGTTAAAGAGTGACAATGGGGTACACCCATGAAAAAGAGAGAAAGTGAAGAGTAGAAGGAAAAGAGAAAACATCAGGACTGATTGTGAGTGAAAATGGGAAAGTGTGGTAAGATGGTAAGAGACAGGTGATAGGCTGGGGGTTGTTTGTAGACAATACGGGGTGTGACGAAAGAGTGAATACAGGAGTGATGACAGAAGTGATGACAGATGGTGTGACATGAAAAAAGAGAAGATAGGGTAAAGATTGACTGTTAACAGTCATACTGTATGTTAGATGTAGAAATGCCATTCAGCACTACAGTGCTCTGACCAACATAACATTGCTGTGTCTCTGTGTGAGTTTTGGCTTATACATGAGTGTGTGGACAGAACCTCTGGCATGGATTAAAAGATTGAAAACAATACGATACACCTTGTTATGTTGATTGCTGGGACAGCAATCAAGATTTTCTTATAGTTTTTTTATTAATTGATGCGCAAGGCAAATGGAATCAATTATTGTTCTTCATTCTACTCTTTTCATTATTAGTCATCACCTTTCCTTCATTTATTTGCACCTTTTTAGCTACCATAGTTTTCACAATATTGATTGCATTTAGGCAGGACAATATGTGTCCAATTGTCATGCAACACCGTTTATAAGCAATAAAGAAATGGGTGAATAATTCCTTTGTAAATGAATCATTTGACCAGCAGGGCATCTAATTTTCATCCTATACTAGGTTTTGGGCATCTAATTTCACCCCTTCTAGTTATGACCTTCCTACATTGAGGGATGGGCAAACCAAGATGGCTGCTATGAATTTCTAACATGTAAATAGTTTTATGTCTCACTAAAGGTGCTGTAAAAACTGTTTCTGGACATATTTAAATTGAGAAATACTCTATCCCATTACCGAATATACAATCAGATCTACAGACAAATTAAAAAAATATATATTCCGATCGATTGCTTCTGCACCTGTTCCGGCATGTTAACTTACATTTTCATCAAGGTAGGAGTGTAATTTAATTAATCTAATGAAATAAACATTTGGCTTATGATAGTATTGTTACAGAACAGAGAAATCTAATGTTCCATCAACCACATCATAAAAAACAACATTGCTTTGCACACACCAAAAGGCTATATTGACAAAGTAAAGAATTGTGAAGCCCGCAACTGAAAATAAATACATATATATATTGCTAAGATTTCCAACACCCTTCTTTCACATTGTCATTATGGGTTATTGTTTGTAGAATTAACAAATTAACAAAATGTAGAATTAACAAAATGTGGAAAAAGTGAAGTGCTGTAAATACTTTCCGGATGCACTGTAGTTGATGTTTGTACAGCCTGGTTTAACCCTTCTTTATTGTTTGGGTATTCGTTGGTCAAAATGTTGTTCATCATTAATCAAAAATATACGTCATTAATGTATCCTAGTCAACATCTCTGGAAATCTGTAAGTATTTAAAGAGCAATGTGAAGGTTGGACACCTCAATATAGCATAGTGTACATTAATGATAAACAACTACATTGGAGAAATAGATAACTGCTAAAAGCAATATTTAGAGATGAAACTGTGATTGGAAATAACATCTGCATCTTTAACTCACCAACCGGAAGTGATGTAAGTCTGGTAAATTCATGCGCAAATTACTATGGACGGTGATGATGAAACCAAACTCTTATGATTATGGCTACTGTAATACTTTCTCTATATCTTGCGCTGTCTCCCACCACTGCTCTAACTACATCGACGACCACAATGAGAGAGCAGAGCGCAGTTCGTATTTGCCTCTTCCTATGTGATATGACGCGTTGCTAGCCGGACAGTGCCTGGCTTTTAATGGGCATAGTTTCGTTAAAATCCTGCTTTAGGTTTCGTATAACATAGCAATTCCTACATATGTGTTTTTATAAGACCTCTTCCGACAACATTAAATATTAATTCAGTTATCAATTCAACCTGCACATTGCTCTTTAATCAATATTTGAGTATTTCATCAATATTTAATAAAACCATGGTTTCTGAAATGCATTAAGGCTATAGTTTTTTAAATGAATTGGTAGGATATTCATTGAACCTCATTAGATTAATTGTAGGAGACATGATAGTAGGCTATAGTTCTGTCAAAAAGTTCCAGGTTAAATCTTTGTGTGAGTTTTAGAATTCTTCTTTGTAGTTTAAAATGTCTTGTGCTTGTTTAGGAATTTATATTGAATTACAAGTTATTTCAGTGGTGTTAGTTTTTTGTTTAGACATTTTTGTAATGGGGCTCAGGTACTCCAGGGAGGAGAGAGGGAAATGTGTTTTGATGATTTTTTTTGTTTGCCCACGCTAGACTGGCGTTTTGGTTGATGAGGAGAAATAGAATTAAAGGTGTGGGGGTGATATACCCCCTGTTATTATTTAAGGGGATGGTCTCTGCATGTCTTAGGGTGGAATAGGTTTTGTTTACAAGTGAACTAATAATGTAGAGTCATTTCAGTTTGTGGAATTTGGGGCACTGTTTGGTGGGGGTTGAGTTTATTCCTTGAGGTACTGATGTTTTATTGCATTATGATGTCTGTTTGCATTACGACTGTGTTATATAGTGGTGTCCTGCATTTACAGGGTTATGACCTATGAGCTGTGTTTTATCCAGTGTGGTGTTGTATATTTCATATTCTTTTTTAACACGCAATGTCATGGGTGGGCAGTGGTGTGTGTTGTATAGGATCATGTTTTTGTTTGAGGCTGGTCAAGTGTGTGTGTTTGTGTGTGTGTGTGTGCGTGTGTGTGTGTGTGTGTGCTGGACCAATTCAACCACATGTATTCTGGTGGGATTTTAGTGTAATGTAGTAAATAATAAGACAGAAACGCAAACTCTCCTCTCTCACCCTCTCCTCTCTCTCGCCCTCTCCTCTCTCTCGCCCTCTCCTCTCTCTCGCCCTCTCCTCTCTCTCTTAGTTACAGTAATCAAGGGCAAAACGAGTTGCACCAGGTGTTCTTGTCCATGGAAAGTCAGAGAACCCATAGTCAGGCTTGAACCCATGACTATCATGTCGTAGACTTTCCTGCAAAGCAGCGACTTAGCCCACTACACCACGCGCACCGCTGCAACCAGATTTCTGAAACAGCAGGTTGTGAAAAGTGACTGCTTCCAAGCAAATCAATTTGAGATTTCTCAAAAATGCAGACCTTTAGGTATTATTCTTATTATTACCCTCTTTCATTACATTTTTTGCACCTTTACAGCTCCCGCAGTTTTGACAATATTGATTCCATTGTAGCGGGACAATTACCGTGCAGTTCGCTTGTAAGTTTGAAAACGATCGGTTGTTTAGTTTTTTTATTGCAGTTTAAAATTATTTTATTTTAAAATCAATAGGTGGTATTGTATTGCGTTACTGAATCTGCAGTCAGGTCTACGGACTAATTAAAAATATATGTTTTCTGATTGATTACTTCTTCACAGGTTAACCAAGGTACCTGTTTATACCAAGGAAGGATCTACGCATGCCACAATTTTCCTGTTTTTACAGTAACTGAACACTGTATCGTCAAAGTTGGTATTGTGCCTTTATCAGATATTTGCTTGTGTCATTACATTATTAACCTCTTATCAAAATCAAGCTCAGATGAAGTTTCAAGGTTTTTCAATAGTGAATGGGGAGATACAGGTTTTGTCCATTGTTAATTGGAATAGATGCATCTGAAACATGTAATTGCATGTCATTATATTGTCATCAATTTAGTTTACAAAGTTTATTATAGTTTCGTGTTTTCTCAGTTTTTCCTGTAGTTGAATACATTTGGCCAGCATATCTTGCTATAAAACATTAAGTACTACTCCTATTCAGAGCTTGTTGTTGGGCTCAGCCCCCCCGGTGGCTGAAATGGATAATTGCATTGTTTTGAAAATTATTGGAATTTTTACATCTGGCATGACCAGATATTTTATAAATATTTTAAATAACATAAATAACTAAATAGTGGTAGGTAATACATCTGATTTCATATACTGCTTTAGTAGCCTGGAAAAATCCAGACCCAAATCCGGAGGAGATATGGGTCTGGCATCAAGTAATGAAAATGACCCAACTCGAGAGGCGGCACCAAGCATGCATTTGAAAATCTTAAGGTACGCAATTGGATAACACTACGACCAATCACCTGTGGTTTTTCGCTAAGCCCCTATGGCGGAGCTAACTGGTAGATAAAACTCTTGC
>JACXGM010015234.1:0-21500 GCA_016801145.1 Umbra pygmaea | reverse complement strand
TTCACTAACGTCATCACAACATCTTCACTAACGTCATCACAACATCTTCACTAACGTCATCACAACATCTTCACTAACGTCATCACAACATCTTCACTAACGTCATCACAACATCTTCACTAACGTCATCACAACATCTTCACTAACGTCATCACAACATCTTCACTAACGTCATCACAACATATTCACTAACGTCATCACAACATTGTTACTAACTCCACCAGTCAATAATTTGAAAAATCTAAATGACATTAAAGAATGAAACCTCTGCATTCTCACTGCTACCCTGTTCAACACCGACCCACCAGGATAGGTGACCCTGTGTCCTTCCTGCCACCTACGCAGGTGGATCTCTCTAATGCTTCTATACATGGTTAGGATTTCTACCGCAACACACAGTAAATCTTTCAGAAGGGGTGTTCCAGCCACGTCACTCCCTGTTCATGTCTCTGCAATAATCTAATAGGATAGGAAAGGTGGAAGCAATCCCATATAATAAATAACCATACATGGAATATCTGAAATATTTAGAAATGTAATTCACTGATTAAAATACCCTTTAGATGTGTGTTATGGTTTACATTTTATTGTATAATAGTTGAAGAAATCTGATTGCACCTGGTGTTGATTTTGTTCATGTATTTTTGGTTATTTTTTATCCTTGACATGACAGTATGAAGTACAGGCTAAGAAAACAGACCTGTAGGGGGCGACAGAGCGGAAGGGACAGGGGCATGTGAGCTCCAGAGTCGAGCTTTGTCCGCTACTTTGTCCAGATCCTTATTACATTTCACAGTTTAAAATTTGAGTCATTTAGCAGATGCTCTTATCCAGAGCGACTTAGCAGGTTCAGGGACTTCCCCCCCCCAGAGCAACTTGCTCCAATGCACAATGACATTGTGCCCACTCTGAGATAAACCGGCAAACTTTCGATTAAAATCCTGACTCCCCTTAGCCACGTTATGCTCCTGATTTTTTCATCTGTCAGTTCATCTCAGGACTTAATCTCAACAAGAACCAAGAAGAAGGCCACAGCTTTCTGGAACGAATCCCAGTCAGCAACATTTAGCGCCTAATCTCCACTCTGTCTCCTTCATGGAGAGGAAATGCTTGAATAATTGAATCCGTGTCCGTGTTAAATTCAATCACGTTCAATGGAAGTCTGTTTCGGGGTGTGAAGACAGGCTGGGCTGGATGCCAAGGCTCTGGTCTGGTCTTCAGTATTACTCTCCTCCCATTACAATAGCCTCCCGTCCAACCTGTAAGCTCCTGAAACCAGTGTCATAACAGTGTAATAATACTTTAAAAAAATACATACCGGTATTCAAATTATAATTTAGCAGACCATCTAATCAAGAGCGAAATTAAAAGGCACATAAGGCTAAAGTGCCTTGTTCAACAGTATTTTTTCCCCCATTTTGTCTGTAGAACCATCTGAAAATCAGGTACAAGGTTTTTTTGGCAGATCCCCATTTGGAACAATGGGATTTCACAAAGGAAAAAAAAACAACTGGGTTTAGTGTTACGGATTAGTACAAGAGAAAAGGAACATGGGTCCCTGGTCCCCAAAAGGATAGAAATATATCCGTATGAATGTGTTGGTTAGAGAGACAGGCAGCAGTAATCTGATTTTCACTCTGAGGAATGGCTTATTATTAGGGTAGATGGTATTGTTTGTGGTTTTGATCAAACGGACGTTGTTGTGAAATGTACATGACTGCATTTGATGTTGCGCCGCTTCCTGAATCGGTGTGTGTGTGTTTGTGCGCATTTCTGGTGTGTGTTTTGATTGGGCACGTCTGGTGTTTGTTTATGTCTGATGTGCATTTGCATATACTCCTCTATTGTATGTATTGTATTTTGTCTAAATAGATCTAAGCTTTGCATTTTGACCAGGGATCCCTGGTAAACACAAAATGGTGGTTGCCCAATTCTAGAGGAAATTCAGGCCCCGTTCCACCAAGCTCCACTACACCATCTAGTGTCCATTTTGGGGTAGTGTAAAACAGTAAGGGAAAGCAGATTGATGTGAGAGCACTTTGCTGACACCAGTAGCCAGGTGTTTAAGTGCACTCTATGAATAGGTGTAACGTGAATGTTGTGAATGTCCCCCAGACGGGGGAGTACGCCACGGACGAGGAGGAGGAGATGAGTCCCATGTTCCCCAACGCCATCGAGGTGTTCGACCTGGCCGAGCACGAAGACATGCTGTCACCCGTGGAGATGGACCCAGAGAAACTGGCCCACAAGTTCAAAGAGGTGAGCTTCTCTTTGAAGATGGACACCAGAAAATTTAGCTTCTGTTAAAATCCTGACAGGAGTCAACGTGTCATATGTAGAGCTTCCGGTTTTGGGTTTGATTTATTTTCAAATTCTGGCTTTATTAATATTGTTTCCTGTATACATTAAAATCAGTTTTTTTCGATGCCTTCGGTTTTAATAACATAAATTTAATACCTTAATTGAATTTTCATACTGGTGGTTTGAACTTTAATAAAACTAGTGATTTGTGTTACTTTCTGTAAGCCTATTGTAGTGTTCATTATCTGGCCATTTATTGTCACACTGTTCATCCAAGGTTAACATTGCCTGGAGACTAATCGTCTCTTTTTGCCTGCCCATTAGTAGCAGTTTCCCCCATACATAATTATGCTTATATAGGCTAAATCTTTAACGCCTTTCGATTGTATAGGGCTGGTAAACTACTATATCTTAACTTTTAAGCAAACCGTAAATAACAGTTCTGGTAAAATTATCAAAACCTTCCCTAGAACCTAACCAGCTAGCCATCGTTACTTGTTCTGCACGACTGTCCCACTTACAGCATGTTAGATTGTACCCTACCCTACCCTACCCTACCCTACCCTACCTACAGTAGGTATTATTTTGTTGAAATAAATTATCTTTAGGACCCATGTAATTCAATTTTAATAACTGATAAGTACTACTGTGAAATAATACAAAAAACCCATCTTTTGTGATTATATCCTTACCATGAGTGGATATTATCAAGCTTTTTCTGTGTTTTTTAAATATAACCCAAAGTCATTTTTTGTGTCTGTTTTTATTGGGTTTTATCAGTTTAACATGAATTCTGGAGTCCCTAGTCATATATTAACTGTTCTCTCTTACTCTCTGTTGTTCTGTCTTTGTGTATATACTTAACTATACCTGGCTTTGTCTCTCTCTGTGTGTCTTCCTCTATGTCTTTGTCTGTCTTTGTCTGTCTCTGTCTCGCTCACCTCAGCTTCAGATAAAGCACGCCGTGACCCAGGCAGAGATTCATCAGCTAAAGAGAAAGGTAAGAATGTCTCCAAAATGAGCCGATCATCAGAGCTGGTTTCACAGACCCACATCAACCCTGAAAATGTACCAACCCCATCCCCCCCCCACCCCCACCGTAGCTGGCTCACGCCGAACAGGACAAACAGCGGTGGCGTATGGAGAGAGGTCAGCTGGAGCAAAGTGTCCGGGAGAACAAGGAACGCATGGAGAAGCTGGAGGGATACTGGATGGAGGCCCAGAGTCTGTGTCAGGCGGTGGACCAACACCTGAAGGAGACGCAGGCCCAATACCAGACGCTGGAGCGTAAATACAGCAAGGCCAAGCGCCTCATCAAGGAGTACCAGCAGAAGTAAGAAATGAACGAACAATGGTATTGTGTGGCTTGTAGGAGATGCGGAAGTGGGTGTGTAGGAGGGAGGTTACAATACAAGGATAAAATCCTCTTAAAGGACCAGCAGATCAGAAACATTGAGCCATAAGTGAAAAGTATTCACAATCATAGTAAATCTTTGCTAACTACACCATAAAAACTTAATTTTAACAGGCAAGTGTCTTTAGCCAAATGTAGCGAAAATAGACAAGTGACGTCTGGGGAGTTGCTTCTGTGGTTTTCTGACAGGAATACTCACTTATAAAAATTGGTTTCTTTGTCATTTCAAAATTTCCATGATGGCTGCATGGTAATAACCAAACTGAACACATGGGTTGATTCTAGTAATCCACTTTGACAAACGGTGACAAACGTTTGGCAGCTTTTTAAAGAGAGAATTGTCATTAAATGCAGATAATTCCGAAATATAGAAAGTATCTCGCATTCCTAGATCTTACAGAACTAGCTTCGAAATTGTCACGTAGAGTTCCGAAATTCAGTCATACTCTGTAATTCCTTTATCAAATAAACAGTTGAATTTAGTTTGATAGCAGAAAGGGGAATAGACAATTCTAGGGTTTGTATAGGAAAGAGGAATGTGAATTCTGGGGGTTGTATGAGGAAGAGTAACAGGGATTCACAGGGTTGAAGAAGAATAGATGTGAGAGCATTGTGCCGTTTGTGTCTCAGGGAGATTGAATACCTGAAGAAAGACACAGCCCAGCGCAGAGCCCAGGAGGAGACTGAAGCCACTTATAAGGAAGAGTCCGACCTGCTACACGACAAGGTGATAAATACAGGTTCAACACCATGTGAAAAGTATAAATTAAGTTTCCATTTATTATGTAAAAAACTGATGTTGCTGTTTTCATTCAGAAGAGAGCTGTTCTCTTTATTTCTCTTAAATGAAAGCTGGCTGTCTGTCTAAAGCTGTCTGTCTCTCTAACTTCTCCTTAGATCACAGACCTGGAAATTAAGGTGGATGCTATGAAGACCTCTGACCCCTCCTAAACCTGCCTTCACAGTCCCCCCGTTGGATTGGAAGAGCAGCAAAAAGGAAGAATAGAATTTGAGAAACAAAAAAGAACGACTTAAGCAGGTGGGGTGGGGCTGTTTTCAACTTGTTCACAACCTTGAGTCCTTGTTGCATCAAACCATAGTCAACTAGTTAACTCACCAATGGATCAGTCTGTGAAGGAGGTCACTTCTATGCTCGTCTGTCTGTATTATCACCTGTAAAGAACTAACCAGGAAACATCGGCTATACGGACATTTACAGTGCTTCAATACTGGACTTACTGGGTCAATACCATACTGGATACGGGGGACACAACTGGACAGAAGAAACTGTAATGAGGACAAAGAGTCTCATCAGATAGTGGTGACAGACAGTTTTCCTTCTATATGGCATGATCTCTCGATTTTTACTTACTGAACAAAACAAAATGGCTGCTCCCCCTTTTTGCTCAACTGCACCCCTTGATTGATGGAAAGCGAGACTTGAGTTTGAGTTCATTTTTTTGTACAGTCATGCCATGCCGGATGGAGATCGATTTTGTTTGTATATATTCTTTACAAATATTTAAAATTGTTTAAGCAATATGGCTGGGTCTGGGTTGGGAGGGCGTCGTAAGACTGGGTTTGCAAAAGCGTGTCTAATTCTAAGTGAGTGTAGTCTATTAGAAAAATGGCAAACAGGGTTTGAATATGTGCAAGCTTAACAGTTTAATGTGTTTCTAGTGGGTTTACTTGAGTTTGTCTCGCATTTGGTTGCGATAATTGAAAGTATCAGTATTATATATGGCTTTCTGCTTTTCTCCGTATTAATTTTGAAATCTGGGTTTCCCCCGCCGCCCCAACCGACAATGTCTTTCTCACACCCTTAAACTCTGAATCTAGAATCACAGCTAGCTTATCAGAAGGGGTTATATCTAGTCGTCGGTTGGTGTAGCCCTTCCTAATGTATGTAGCGGATATGGATGTTTTTGCAATGTTGGGATAAACAGGAGAGTGGCGTAATGTCTATGTTAAAATGGCCTTTTCACGAAAGGGAGAGCTGGAAGGAGGCGGGGCTCCGGAACGCCTCAGCGGTCTCAAGTGTCTTCCCGTGCCTCCTCAATCTCCTCTGATCGCTAACACAAAAGGAGAGGTGAAAGCGAAGAGGCACGTCTGATCCAGTGCTTAGGAGAGGCGCTCCTTTCCAGTTTACCTCAGGGCGGTGCATCAGGAGGCCATAGAAGACCTCTGAGATGCGGTGAAAGGTCCTGCTCGGTGACTCCTCCCCCAATCCTCCCACGGTACCAGCCAGCTGCCTTGTTGCCTCTGTGCTGCTCATCCTTATCAACCATCTTCAGGAGGCATTTTCCACCACAATTAATAGTTGCTTATTTTGTTTCATTGTAAAGGAAAGAAAGCCAAATGTCATTTTAATCCGGTGGCATTTTTAACTGTGTTTTAATGTCAAGTTTATATTATTTTAACTATGTAAAACATGCATTTAACTGCGTTCATTGGCCCATTTCAAATGCTACTGTATTGCTAATGTGTCAGTGCTACTCGACACCAACAGAGGTCGCTATTTCAGTAGAAATACTGTATTCAGGCAATCCCTGGTTCACAGCTCTAGTCAACAAAGTTCATTCCTTTTTGTAGTGGCTAGTAATGGAGTCAGTTTTCAAACAACTACCACACTGGAAGACAAGGGTCGAATAGAACATTTAAAAGGGACTTCTGTAAATGGAAAGACATAAAAAAATGAAAAAATAGTTTTTATTTTGTCTTAGTCTTAAATGACATTGACCCTTTATCAGCCTTCTTACTCCATACAGTATGCTTATAGGCCTTTAGGGTGTTGATTGTTACAGAGTGTTTATGGACCCCACACGGTTCACCTTTCTAGAGTAAAGCAGTGCCTCTCTCATTTACATCCACCGTCTGTCCCCAGTTGTATTATTGCTACTGCATGCATTTCTCTCAGCTGTAAGCAGTATATACGTTGTTTATCTTCATTTAAGTCCATTTTCACTTAGTAAATACCTATGAATATGGTTGTGAAAACAGTTTACCTCTACTTGCTGAGAGATGAAGAGCTGTGCATTGAATGCAGACCGATCTATTGTTTCCTACTGCGTCATACGGTATACTTGAACGGCTCTCAATTGTACCGAACCGAGGGGCTTTCATCACAAAATGGACTCTTCCTCTTGGATGACGGGCAGACATTGGACAAGTATTTGACAAAATAAAAATAGACTCAGACACAGGAACATTCCACGGCTGCCTACACCGGCAGTGAAACCATGGGTTCTGTGCATTGGCTAACAGAAATATGTCGGAAAGGGCATAGCTGGCCAGCATAGTCTGAAGCTGTGTTGTTCTCTGTAGGTAATCCTTAACACAACACTTAGCATCTTTATGATTTCAGCTCTGATAGTACCGGTTCAGGCAGCGTCTGCTGTGAAACGCATGTTCATATCTTTACTTCAGGACATAACAAGTAGGACATATAGGACATGCAAACAGGACAATGGAACCATTCTATTGTTTTAGAGGAGAATAAATAGTTAGGTTCTCCCATCTCCAACATTCCATTGGGCAATTTGTAATTACTTGAGCGCATGAGATTCAAAATGACAAGATAAATGTTGTTGGAACTAGAGACTCTGCGTATCGACCGTGAACAATTGGTACAGTGTAATAGCTTTGCACTCTTGAAGGGAAAGAAATTGGGTCTATTCCTTTTGTATTTTTTTATCCCTACCTTGTGGTTTGCAAACACAATGAGTATGAGGACATTATATATACAGTATATACTAAAAACAGTTGTTCAGTTCAGGATTTCATCATGCCTGTCTCACAATCCTGTCCTCAATAAATACAGATGAGCTCAAGGAGGCATGTCAGTTTGATTTGTTTTTCTGACCTGCTTTTTGAAGGGAAAGTCTTCATACTGAGAATACACGCTCTAATAGTTCAGTAAATGGCCTTCTTACAAATGATCTGTCATCATATCATCAAATATAAATCTAAATAGTGATCGTTTTTCAGTCTTATATTAATTTGGATTGATGACAGACAGTTTAATTTCTTGACAGAGATGTGCTTATTAAGGGTTTGTAGCTGAAACACGTCCGGATTGTTACTACTGTTGGCCAAAATAAATCCAGTGAAATGGCATTTGTCTTATTTGTGGGATTTACTCCCTGTCTTTTTTAAGAAACTATATTTTTAAGTGATTGTTTTGGGTTTAGTACTTCTTATCTACAATGCATCTAGAAAGTATTCATAGCGCTTCACTCTTTCCACACTTTGTTATGTCACACCCTTATTCCGAAATGGATTAAATTAATTATTTTCCTCAAAATTCGACAAACAATACCCCCATAATGACATTGCAAAAGAAGTGTGTTTGAAATCTTAGAAAACGTATTAAGAAATAAAAAATGAAAGAATTGATAAGTATTCACAACCTTTGCCATGACATTCAAGATTGAGCTCAGGTGCATCCTGTTTTCACTGATCATCCTTGAGATGTTTCCACAACCTGATTGGAGTCCACCTGTGGTAAATTCAGTTGATTGGACATTATTTGGGAAGGCACACACCTCTCTTTATAAGGTCCCACAGTTAACAGTGCAGTTAGCATTCCAAGAGCTGGCCGCCCGGCCAAACTGAGCGATCGGGGGAGAAGGGCCTTAGTCAGGGAAGTGACCAAGAAACCAATGGTCAATCTGACAGAGCTACAGCATTTATCTGTGGAGAGATTAGAACCTTCCAGTAGAACAACCATCTCTGCAGCACCACCACAGGCCTGTATGGTAGAGTGGCCAGATGGAAGGCACATGAGAGCCTGCCTAGATTTTGCCAAAAGGCACCTGAAGGACTCTTAGACCATGACAAACAAAATTCGAATCTATGGCCTGAATGGCAAGCATCATTTCTGGAGGAAACCAGGCACCGCTCACCACCTGACCAATACCATCCCTACAATGAAGTGTGGTGGTTGCAGCATCATACTGTGGGCATGTTTTTTGTGGCAGGTACTGGGAGACTAGTCAGGATCGAGGGAAAGATGAATGCAGCAATGTACAGAGACATCCTTGCTGAAAACCTGCTCCAGAGTGCTCTGGACCTCAGCCTGGGGTGAGGGTTCATCTTCCAACAGGACAATGACCCTAAGCACACAGCCAAGATAACAAAGCAGTGGCTACAGGACAACTCTGTGAATGTCCTTGAGTGGCCCAGCCAGAGTCCAGACTTGAACTGATTGAACATCTCTGGAGAGATCTGAAAATGGCTGTGCACCGACGCTCCCCATCCAACCTGATGGAACTTGAGAGGCACCTGCAAATACGAATGGGAGAAACTGCCCAAAAATAGGTGTGCCAAGTTTGTAGCATCATACTCAAAAAAAATTGAGGCAGTATTTGCTGCCAAAGGTTATGAATACTTATGTACTTTTTTCATTTTTTGTTTTGAATACATTTTCTAAGAACACACTTCTTTCACATTGTCATTATGGGGTGTTGTTTGTAGAATTTTTAAGGAAATAATTAATTTAATCCATTTTGTATTAAGGGTGTAACATAACAAAATGTGGAAAAAGTGAAGCGCTATGAATATTTTTCTGGATGCATAGTATAATATTTATCTGCCCTGTGTAGTGTTTCTTCTTTGGGTTCAGTTGTTAAACAGGTATCCTGACTCTGTGGTCACTAAAGATCCCGTTAAACTTATCGTAAGAGGAGTGGTGTTAACCCCGGTGTCCTGGACACATTTCCAATCTCTCTATCATACCATCATGGCAACCTAATCATCCCCGGCTTTCAATTGGCTCATTCATCCCCTTCCCTCCCCCCACTTCCCCCCATGTCATTGCTGTAAATGAGAAGCTGTTCTCAGTCAACTTGCCTGGTAAGTTAACGGTAAAACAAAACAATCTAGTATTTTTGGTTGAACATCACTTTTCCATCCCTTGCAAATATTTGCGAGTGCCGCAGAGAATAACTTACATTCCACAGAGTTTAGAAACCAGGATGCAGACCAAGTCAATGAAAGAACTTCTTGTTGTTATCATTTTCTTATTCAAATGCCAAACTTATATTCCAGACAGTCTTTACTCAAACTGTAGATAGTGAAATATTGTAACCGTGACACAACCGTAAAAGGAGTGCATTTGATTTAATGGCTTGCACATTTGCAGTTCATTGTGACATTACTAAACATGATAAAATATTTCTTTGCAAGACCTTGCCAATAAGCATGAGCACAGCCCCCGAGACATTGGATGCAACTTGGCAGTGATAAACTGTTGTTTTTAATTTATTGATCTGAAGACAGCAAACTTTAACAGAATCTCACCAATACCCCTTTGCAAGTGGCGAAGTTGTCAATACTATTGACTGAGACTGTAAATATTACATTTGTCCAGAAGCTGTTTACGGTTTCACAAACAACTGGGTTGGGTTCCAATTTCAAATGTTCTGTTTCAATTTTATTTTTACGAATAAATTAGCATTGAATTGCAGTTGGCCAATCTGAAATGTTTTATAAGTATGATTTAAAGATGATGATTATGATATGATTCAAACCCATTCCACAAAGGGCCAATTGTCTGAAGGTTTTCGCCACCTTGTTCTTAATTGCATAATTGGGTCACTAATTGATTTGGATCTACTTTCACCTTGTTTTCTATATAATAAGATAATAATTGAAATAAAAAACAAAAAAACACACTAAGACTATGATTAAGGGTAGGGTGGAGCTATGGTTAGGGGTAGGGTAGAGCTATATTTAGTGGTAGGGTGGAGCTATAGTTAGGGGTAGGGTGGAGCTACGGCTAAGGGTAGGGTGGAGCTACGGCTAAGGGTAGGGTGGAGCTACGGCTAAGGGTAGGGTGGAGCTACGGCTAAGGGTAGGGTGGAGCTACGGCTAAGGGTAGGGTGGAGCTACGGCTAAGGGTAGGGTGGAGCTACGGCTAAAGTTAGGGTGGAGCTTCGTCTAAGGGTAGGGTGGAGCTTCGTCTAAGGGTAGTGTGGAGCTACAATTAAGGGTAGTGTGGAGCTATGATTAAGGGTAGTGTGGAGCTACGATTAAGGGTAGTGTGGAACTACGATTAAGGGTAGTGTGTACTACGATTAAGGGTAGTGTGGACCTACGATTAAGGGTAGTGTGGAGCTACGATTAAGGGTAGGGTGGAGCTACGATTAAGGGTAGGGTTGAGCTATGATTAAGGGTAGGGTGGAGCTACAATTAAGGGTAGGGTGGAGCTACAATTAAGGGTAGGGTGAAGCTACGGCTAGGTGTAGAGCAGAGCCATATATAGTGAGAGTATGGCCAACTAGGGAATCGAGTGTTCTGAGCTATCCTTTGATGCGATTAGTTCCGAGTTGGTCACGTGTTTCGTGGACTTTATGGTGGAGCCCAACGTTCAGCTGATTCCAATTGACATAGTGCAGGGAATAGTGGAAAAATTAAATAAATTATTTAAAAAATGACATAAATCACTGAAAAAATGCCTAACTATTGCGCGTTTGGCTGCAATGAAAGACCGGCAAGCGGGAAAAAAAAATCACAAGTTTTACCGTGAAACAGAAAGGCGAAAACTGAGGGAGCTGTATGTAGAATAAATGTGTTTTTGTAGGCTACAATATAGGAAGGGGTTTATCGATATCTGTTTAATAATAATAATAGTCTACCAATGCAATACATTACATTGCAGCACTAGTTACAATTTTCGCCATCTAGTAAGTTTAACCTGGCCTCAGCGATGGATGAACTACGAAAGGTTACGTCAGGACTCCGGAGACTGAAGAGAAAAAGGTAAACACTGCTCAAAGACTTATTAGGCGACGTGGTCACTCACTACTATGAGCATTTTTAGAGGCCCGTTTACAATATAGAAGGTAAATATGCACTGGAATATTTCCGTAAGGGCCTTTTACATATTGAAAAACGTTGATAATAACATGTATGTGCCTGTTTATATTGAAAATAAGTGTTTTATTTCAAGATAGCATATTCGCCCCATACGGTTATAGAGTCAACTGACGTTGGTCTCCAATATGGCGCCCGTGATTTGAGTTGGCCAACTCTATATATACGGCTCTGGTGTAGCGTGGAGCTACGATTAAGGGTAGGGTGGAGCTATGGCTAGGTGTAGAGTGGAGCTACGATTAAGGGTAGGGTGGAGCTACGATTAAGGGTAGGGTGGAGCTAGGGGTAGGGTGGAGCAACGATTAAGAGTAGGGTGGAGCTATGATTAAGGGTAGGGTGGAGCTATGGCTAGGGGTAGGGTGGAGCAACGATTAAGGGTAGGGTGGAGCTACGATTAAAGGTCGGCTGGAGCTATGGCTAGGGGTAGGGTGGAGCTATGGTTACATGGAAGAATTAGGACTTTGCAGGAGAATGTAAACAAAGGCTAGATGTTTGTAAAGGCAGGAAACTATTGGTTGTCCAGAGTGATGCAATTACCTAATTCTCCTATTTACATAAGACTGTGGAGCACTTTACGGGGCACTTTACAGAATGATAGGGTTTTTCCTTTACTGGCCTGTTGCTCCGAATCACTAGGCTACTCTGAGAGTTTGTACCGTGTGTAGAGTCAGGGAATATGCTTATCCACCAAACATATCACATTCCAACAGTCAGGTCAGTGTTTGTGCAGGAAATTAACCTAATCTTTTTCTAAACAAGCCTCTCAAGAGTAAACTATGGATAAAGGTAACTTCCATTCTGATGAAATACAGATAAGACTCAAACATTTGTGTCGTTACACATTAACATATATTTTCAATGACTAGGGAAAATACACAATAATATAAATGATATGGCCTCAGGAGACCTTGCACAAGGATTGTACAAAAATATTTTTCCCATAGGGTTTACTAACAATACCTTACTTTAAAGATGATATCAACTTTTGAATAAGGGCAAATTTCATCCACATTTAAGAACTATAACAGTCCTATAAATTATTCTACTGTTTTAGAACATGTAAATCTTATGTAATTAACAGAATTTTTTTAATTTTACTAATGAAAAATTCATAGTAAAATCAGGTAAGCTATTATGAGTTGCACTCTGCTGGCAAGTTGTAATGCAGTGACTGATTAACAGAATCTATTATCGTTATTGTTGAATAGGTTGAAGAAATATATTTAAAAAAATGTAATTGATCAGGTTGAAAATTATGAATGATACAGAACAAAAGCACACAAAGCATTACATCATTTTTTTAGATCAATTTAACTTCTCATTTACCTTTCCTCAATTTGGGTACTTTGGGAAATATTACATAATCATACTTTTCAGTCCTCCTCTGTTTGGTCATACAACACATGCTCCCAAGAAAACTAGCACGAGTTGCAATTTTACACACTGGAAAAAGACTTGAAGTTACTTTAAAATAAATTATAAATACATAAATATACTTTGATCATATCAATAAATAAATAAATACATAAATAAATGTGCATTTACAAAAACAAATACTGGTACATTTAAATAAAAAAACAAATAATACATACATAAATTAGATTAAACTTCAGGTCCAGGAATTTGTTTTTTCTCCCAGTCAATCAAGACACCTGGTTCTATTTAACTCCCCTAAGGCTTGTTGGAAATGCAAGCGTGGACCTGCCACTCTCTCAACAGCGTTCTGTTGTCAGTTTGTCTTGAGTAAAATCTTTTTCTTTTACCCATTTTTCTCCCCTCCCAATTCCTACTAACCCTGCATGTCAGCAGCTCTGCAATTCCATGGACAGATGTGGGATGGTGAGGGGCGCGCACATGGTTCATCCAACCACACGTCGCCAAGCCGCCGATTATTTTTGCACTGTTCATCCAACACGGAAGACTTTAGTCAGATCATGCACGGGATGATTACGTTCACCAACTATACTTGCGTGATTGCATTTACAGGTGCCTCGATCTGGACACAAGGAGTCGCTGGAGAGCGATGTGGCAGGATAGATAATCTCAAACTGAGAGCTATCAAGGATGAAGTTGGCTGGACCAGCTCAGAATGCTTTGTTATGTTTCATAAAGTAGGTTTAAAACGAAGAGAGTCCATGAGGCTGTTGGTACGGACACCCATAATATAGCAGCGCAGGTGTACGGTCCAGCCCCTTGTCCTGAATGGAAGGTGATTATTCAACTCTTTTTGGAGAATAGATATTCGACATTGCGCAGGCTGCGTTTCAAGTCTTGTGTGAAGTTGCGGAGCCGCACAAGGTTGAAGTGTGTGGCCACCTGTACCTTGTAGTCTCCTCTGAGTCCTTCTGCAAAAACCAAGGCCTCAAACTGGTCTCCACTATTCGTCAGGCCCGACTCTTTCATCTGAACAACACAAAACATGTGTAGGAGGATGTTATCTTATGCTAAAGGTACAGTTACAAGTGTATATGTCTGTCTGTGAGCGACACCAATCAGTCATAACATTATGAACACCTGCCTAATAGTTTGTTGCGTATGGGGCTGCTGTTTTGGCACCAAAAGGGGGACCTACACAATATTAGGCAGGTGGTCATAATGTTATGTATACTGTGTATACGGTGTATTATGGATACTGTGTGCATGTGTGCATTTGTGAGTCAGTCTCACCTTGTTGACTTGGGCTAACAGGTCTCTGATGTCAGGCTGGAGTAATGTCACCTGGCAGGCAGAGGTCACCTTCAGGACCAGTACACCCAGCACGTCCTGGTAAAGCTGCAGCCCAGCAGATATAGTGTTAAGACACTTGTCCTGTAAGAAGCCACCAGAACACCATGGGTCAGACCACCACAATAGAACACAGACCACTACAATGGAAAACAGACCATTACAATGGAACACAGACTACCACAATGGAACACAGACTACCACAATGGAACACAGACTACCACAATGGAACACAGACTACCACAATGGAACACAGACTACCACAATGGAACACAGACTACCACAATGGAACACAGACTACCACAATGGAACACAGACTACCACAATGAAAATGTTCAGTAAACTACAGCACTACCCATACCACGTCCGTTATAATGTACACTGAATGGTGATATATAAGGAAATAGGACACAAGGACTCAGGCAGTGCCATATTCATATTCTCATGATTATTTTTATATTATGAGCAAGAGAAAAATAAAAAGACACAACCGTTCACAGATTGTGCCATTACACAATGTAGTAGCCTTTGATTATTCTGGCATAAACTATTCATTTTTTAAATGCAGGTCTCAACCTGCACTACCGCTGACTTAAACAACCAGCATGGCCTTACAAGTATGCAGGTTTTAGGATCTGGTGCTACAGTAATAATTCTACTTCTGCACTGTGCAACACAGTATCACATTGATTTCTTAACATATTATTATTTCACAACAGTTAGAAGCAGAGGCTAGGGAGACAGGTACAGTATGTCGGTGAAACAGAATGGAACGGCACAAAACGCTGGCTTCGCCAGGGCTTGAAGCCGCATCGCCACAGGTTATGCATGTTCCAGATTCAGGAGTTTAAACTGCTACACCAAAATATGGCACATGAGCAGAGCTTGTTGCCAACTGGGCACATCCCTATTCTTCCTCCACCAATACGATGAGATATTCTCTAGAACAGGGGTGCCCAACACTCTCTTCTGGCCCCTCCAGATATGCCGTGTTTTTGTTTTAATCATAAACTAGCACACCTGATTCAATTACTCAACTACACATTAACCCTCTGATTGATTGAATCAGGTGTGCCATGTCAGGGTTAAAACAAAAACATGGCCTGTCTGGGGGTCCCCGAGGAGAGGTTTGGAAAACACTGCTCTAGAATATGATACATCTTTCTTAATCCATTAATACAGAAGGCTGTTGCATTTTCATTAACCATAATGTATACTTATAAAAAAGTATAAAAGAAGATTCGGTAAAATCGTATATATCCTATTTTTGTTCTGGAAAGACTAGTCTGTAACCTTAATTAGTCTGTAAGGAAAGTAAAAATATATAAACATCTTTGCAATCTATGTATAAACATATACTAAATAAGATACTGTAAATCCTGTCTGACAGTGACAACTAATCTGGATATGCGCAGCCAATTTGGTGTAAAATGCTCCCTTCTCTTTTTTACCCTCTACTATCTGAACAAGCATAGACAAGATATTTTCCCTATTTAACAAATGTAGTGGAAGCATATTAAAGGTAGAGGTATCTTAATAAAGGTATACGTAGCCTATTGAATTATGTATAACATCAAAAAGGAGACCATTATATAATTCTGACGTGAACTTTAGGTCATGCTCACTCGACTGACAATCTCAGCTAGCAGGGGCCTAAGGAAGTTGTTAAGGCACAGACAGTCAAGGAAGTCCCGACTGATGATGCCACCCCCTTACACTGAGTATTCATTTTGCATATGTAATAAAGGAAATGAGTGTATGCTTAAAACCATCGTAAAACACCCCCCTGTGCCACTCATATTTGAGTAACCCCTAGCCTTGAGTAAATGCCTGCAACGTGCCTGCAGCCATCACAATAAATAAGTTCACTGACTCAGGTGGAATCCTAACCTAAAAAAGTTACTACAGCCCCGTGAGTCAAGGAAATCCCGGCTGGCGATGGCTCCACCTCACACCATGTATTGTCAGGCCAATATGCATTGATCCATGAAGGCAAGATTTAAAACTAGTTTTATCATTGAACAGCGTTGATTGCCCTGCCTCACACACACTCACCAGAGGGAGGTTGTTTTGATCGTCTTGTCTGCAGACCGTCCCAAGTTCTGGTGCTGTGGGGATGTTCAAGTTTTTTACCAAGGACTGGTACTCCATGTCCGTAGGATGGCTGGGTGGGTCAATGGTCAGGCCCTAGGGGAAACAGGAGTGGTTATAGAGATGTAGCCAGTGTAATGCATTTGTTATATAATAGATGTCTACAGTATACAGCAGATTATGGGGAATGGACACTTAGCATTTTTTGGGGTAGTGGTCATGATTACTGGAGAAGAAAAATGTTGAAATCCACCAAAATTACATTCCCTATGGAACATCATGCTAGTAATTCAAATGTTTTGGGAACAGTATGTCAGTTTGCACACCAATCAGCCTACACTTTGAGAATAATAGGAGCTGTTACAAGGTGCAGGGAATTGAGAATCTCTCCTCATTCAAAAACCACAGAAAGAGAAAGCCAGAGGTTTGTACTCTAATTCCTCCAATTTGTTCTGAAAAGGTGAGCACCTCTTCCTGTGCTAAAGGGCTCCAGTGAGCTGTTCTGAGGACTGGCATGATTATGAATTAACCAGAGGTCTCCTAGCACCCTGTAAGTTTACCTCATGCATTTGATCGCTTATTAATTTAATTAATTAATCATTTCATTAAAGCTAATAATTACTTGGTTGTAATGATGTAATACGTTCTAAAAACAGTGGCCAACCGTTCACCAAGAGAGTTACAGTGTGTGCAAACTTTTGAGATTGTGGGTTTTGATCTGGCAACCTTTCAGTGACAGGGTCAGTTGCCCTAACGACCGCCCAGCCACAGTCATACTTGGGTAACTGACCTTTGACTCTTTACAATCATAACGTCACTCTAGAAAATGATAAATAAACAATGCTGTATAAATTGACAGAGTTTAAGAGCTATAAGCATACCATGATTTTCTAAAAAGTGATATTGTACTTCATCAATGATTCAAGGGAATCAACCTTATACGTATTGTTTTTTAACGAAAGGAATTCTCTCAGATTCTGTATTAGTATTTAGGCTGTATTAGACATTGCAGGGCTTGTTTAATGAAATACAACGTACAAAATAAAACGGGTCAACGTCATCGTAACTCTTATAATACTCTCATCGTTAACTACATCTGTCGTGCAATTAGTGAATATCAAGTAAGCAAAGTTAGAATGAATCACCCATAAAAGGTATCCCTTGCTGTAGCTGTAAAGTTTAAACACATACGCCATCTCAGACTTACCTCTATGATGACACAAGACCTGTGAACCCCTGGAATGAATTGTCGTATTTTATCCACCAAATTCCTTGCACGTTCAATATTGCGTTTGACCAGGTCCACTTGCTTTTCTGGAGTAGGTGCGGACTGGGTGAGAAAAGCTAAACTGCAGAGCAGACCTAAAACTTTGAGAAAGAATAAAAAGTTGCAACAAGAAATTAAGCAGGGTCATCAAAATATCTGCGTGCGGACGCTGGCGGTCTACAGGAATCTTAAACAAGAAAAGCGCTCGTACCACATTGTGCCCTGCGTCATGCGCTTTCTAAGAGTCAAACATATCCAAGCTATGACATACAACCATCATACAATAATGTGTATTTACAATAAAATAAATGTTTCTAAGTTGCCTCAAACAGACTACACTTAATAGTACAAACACTTACTTTTGAGAGCGTTCATTCCGTGCCTGTGTGGTTTGTTTACTGTATATTGGCAACGATGGAGGATTATTTCTACCATTTGAAGACAACTTGAGGTATATATATATATATATGAATCAACTTACGTTACATTGGAATTTCCGATGAGCGCGGTAATAAAAGCACCATGATAGCGTCGAACTTTAAAAAAGGCGCATCCATTCCAAGTTGCTTTGGGTCACCGGTGACTAGACGACACTTAAATTGTGACGAAAGCATGACGTCACTGTGGTTTTTGAGGTGCTCCACCCGGAAGTGAGTAGATAAATGGCTACAAATGTATGTGGTGCAATAGCCGATATTCTATCTAACAGGTAAATTGTATACACTATTTAAAAGCCTGTATACTTTAAAAAAGCCAACATCTGGAGTTTTTAAAAGTCTATGGTCAGATGATGTAAAAATGTTTGACAACTTACACCATGGGTGGGTTTGGCATAAAAATAAATGTTGATGCATTAATAACATAGCCCACTGTAAAGTATGGTGTCAAATCATTTGTGATGTTGGAGGCAGTTTTGCTTCCTAAGGCCCTGGGAAGCTGTCATCTAACAGGAGGTTGCAGAGCAAAATCATTCTGCTTCTCTGAGTCTAATGTTGGGTTGTTGTTGGATCTTACAGCAGGACAATGACCCAAAGCCTTTACAAAAATGTCTCACTGACAACAGAAACAAACCTTTGCAATAGTCACTCCAGTCCACTGAACTAAACACCATTGAAAAGCTGTGGAATGAGTCTTCAAGCAACGTTCAAGGACTCTGAAATATCTGGAGAGATTCTTCATGGATGAAAGGTCTCACATTTGTTTAGGTATTCTACCACCTCATTAGACATCACAGATTCAGTGCTGTTATCTTGGCAATGGGAGGGGACACAACAAATATAATACAATAAAATGTTTAAAGCCTTTGTTTTTTGCTTACTTTTACCAAGGCTGCCAATAATACTGAAAGACACTGAGTCTTTAGGCCACAGGTTTGCCATGGGCATGACTTTTTACTGTTATAACTGCTAGACTATAAGGCATCCCATGCATTTGCTGTATATGGCTAATATAGAAGGACTTAACTGTATTCAGAAATCCCACAAAGCATTCGTCAGTATTTAGGCAAGATTCCAAAAATATTTTGGGCCTAATGTGTAGTAGCAGCATTCTGCCTTTGTGGGGCAGTATATTCATTCAGCAACTTCAAGTAAGTACAGTATGTGTACATATTTAGTTTACTGTGAAATCTATATGAGTAACAGTGATACTGCTACATGTTCTCTTTTTCAGGACATTTTTTACAACTCAACATGGCAGATTCAGGTTTGTTCATAATGACTGTGCAAAAACCTAAAATGACATGGTAAAATGATGGTGAAATTTAAACATTACATACATCTCTGAAGAGTCATTATGTCCAGGGCCTAGGTGGTTGCGCGGGACGTCAATTGGACACCCCCCACCCTCGACTAAAAAGCAATACACATATCAATCTTTATGTAGTTTTAATGATTATAAAACAAATAACACATTACAGTAACGTAATACCTATTGGTATGTTATCAGTGAGATGATTTTGAAGACTCAAGAGATGTCGTGAGGGAGGGCGGGGCCAGGTTTGGACACTGGGTGAGTCCAGTGAGTCGAGTGAGTGCTCCAGGTGACAGTTCACCTTTTGAAATTTTCTGACTGCTGTTCTGAGGATAGGCTATCTGTGGCGTCACTAGGCCCAAGGGCTTAGGAGCTGGGGTGGATGGGAGGAAACTGTCCCCCAAATGTTGGAGGCAGATAATGTGGTCCCCCCCAATAATTTGTACTCGAAGGTCGGATATTCCAAGTTCCTAGTCGGAATTTCAAATGGAACGCCTACCCAAGTGGAAATTCCTCGTCGTTAAATTGGAGATATTTCACTACCCCTAAGTCGATTATCCAAGAAGATTATCCAAATTTGTTGTTATTGTTCATTTTTCGTAATTGTTTTATTTGTTTTTCACGAAAATTGTCATACACACAGTACTGTCCAACTTCTGTCTCTGGACATGTTGCGTTAGAAGGCGTGAAAATACATGAAATGCGTTTTTATCTGGTTTTGCTAAATATTGCTAACACGGCTAGTTTTTCTGTAGTTGTTTATATTCCCGAAAGGGCAAGAACAATGAAAGGCTTCATGGGGGCCTCCATCTTGTTTTCCCACTTCGGTAACTGGAATGTGATTAACTTGTTTTACTCGGGTGTGACGTCATTCCCAGTTCCGACCATTAATGCTGCATTCCATTTGGCTCAGAAGTGGGAGGTCGGAACTGGGAATGACGACACACCTGAGTAAAACAAGTTGATCGCATTCCAGTTAGCAAAGTGGGAAAACAAGTCAGCCATACAAGTAGCATACAACTAGCCATGTTAGCCATTTTTAGCAAAACCAGTTAGTAAAACGTATTTCGTTATGTTTTCACGCCTTCTAACGCCGTAGAAACATGTCCAGAGACAACAGTTGGACAATACTGTGTGTACGACAATTTGTGAAAAACAAATAAAACGATTACTGAAAATTAACAGTAACAACAACTTTCATTAACTGTTGATACAGGGTGCTGCCATTTTGGAAAATTAACTTGGGGGTAGGTAAATATCTCTGCGACTTCGCAATGAGGAATTTCCCACTTGGGTGGGCGTTCTAGTTAAATTCCAACTAGGAACTCAGAATTTCTGACCTCCGAGTACAAATAAAACACAGGCATAATACAGCATTTAGATGCTAGTACAAGTTGTAACCACAGGGCTAGCATCCGGTTTGGCAAAGTGATGCAAATGCGGAAGTGCCTTAAACCTGCATTCTATCTAAATTCCAGTTGAGGGCAACACGTGCGGTTGCAAAAGGAGGTTGATTTCTGTAGAAGTATGAGAAAATGAGCCAATTCTCACTTGATATATTACCTCAGTATTATAATGAGTTTATGGTCTCAATCGCTAGTTTTTAGTCTTCTGCAATACAGAATAATGTTAATTATTTCAATTATGGTATCGTTGAATTTAAAGTTGGTGATAAAGCAGGGTGTGTTTTAGGGCATACTACTGTTTTTTCATTAGCCAACCATTTTGTTAGACACTCTGGCCCTCATTTATCAAACGTGCGTAGAAACCAGTGTAGATCTGAGCGCAGAAATCATCTTACGACGAGACTCACGTGTGATTTACAAAACTTTCGTATCACCCCAATTCCAGCGTACGAATGAGCGGCTGTTGATAAACAGACGGTTGAAAACCATCGTAATTTAAATAACACGCCCACAAATTTGCATTGATTAGAGGCCTCGCCCTTAGAATTTACGACATGGATAAGCGAAATCTGGCAAAGAAAATGATTTTCTCTGAAAAAAAATAAAGACGCTCAGGTCTCAGGTGCAGGCCAACCGCTTATTTGTTTTATTTGGAAGCTTAAAATCAGGC
>JACXGM010015233.1:0-21341 GCA_016801145.1 Umbra pygmaea | reverse complement strand
TGTAAGTTATCTTGTTGCGGTCTGCTCCTATGTTTCAGCTGTTATTACGCACACAGTTTCAAGCTAGGTAGCTTATGCACCTTTGTCTGACTCGCGGGCAACGTGTTAGTTTCCCGGGTCGCTGTAGTATTTCTTTCCGTAGCTGTTTACACACGGATAAATGATCATTTGTGAGTTCAGATGGTTAGATAGGAAATATTCAACCACGTCTATTCTATAAATCCTCTATAGGCATTTATTAAGCATTTCTCCGTTCTTAACCCAGACTATTGCAACGGGGAGAAAAGAAAATACATTAATTATTAATGCTTCAACTTCATAAGTGCACATTAATTGTATCTTTTTACTCCCAACTACACGTATAGCTATGGCCGGTTCTGAGCATGTGCAAGTAAAAACTGAGGTCCTGCTTTTGTGTCTTTCTCATGCGCCTGTATTTTCTGCTTTGGTACAATGTGTAGCCCCAATATATGCTCCATCTTTTGATGTCAACAATGTGCAGGCACATGTGAGGCTGCGACATTCAGATTTTAGTCAGAATTTGGCATAAACAACATTAAAGCATGGATACATCCTTTCTTGTCTCCACAGTTCAGACTGGTGGAGGTGATGTAATGGTGTGGAGGATATTTTGTTGGCACATTTTTGGCCCTTAGTCAGTTGAGCATTGTTTAAATGCCACAGCCTACCTGAGTATTGTTGCTGACCACTTCCATCCATTTATGTACACCATCCAATAATGGCTACTTCCAGCAGGTTAACGGGCCATGTCACAAAGCTCAAATCATCACAAACTGATTTTTTTTAACATGACAATTAGTTCACTGTACTCAAATGGTCTCCACAGTCAACCTTTGGGATGTTGTGGAACAGGGGGTTTGCATCATTGATGTGCAGTCGAACAATCTCTATGTGGAATGTTTCCATTACCTTGATGAATCTATGCCATGAAGAATTAAATGGAAATTCCACAATACAGCAATCTGGAGGTGCTAGGAGCTTCTCCCAGACATATGTAGAACAATGAGATATGGTTCACCCATGCCTGGCTAAAGAGAGCACAAAATCTCAAATTCTGTGGGGAATTTCTTCCCTACTACATCACAGCGTAGATTGAAAGGACTGTCGAGATATATTAATTTGTCTATCTACAGTCGTGGTCAAAAGTAATACTTAGAGCAAAGTTTCATGTTGTGTTGAGCCTTCTTAGTGTTTTAAAAATAGTGATTATGATGCTATCATATTAATGCCCCATCACTCCTGTTCAAAAGGTGATTTGATCAAAACTGTGAATACTGATAATCTTAAAAGAGACTTTCCGTCCTAATTATGCTTTTAAACGAACTTTTGACTCAGCTACATTCAAAAAAATACCTTAGGTTGCATTTTGGCAAGAGATACGCTTGAAGTTTATGCAAAGAGTCAATATTTGCAGGGTTGACCCTTCCTTTTCAAGACCTCTGCAATCCACCCTGGCATGCTGTCAATATAATTCTGGGCCAAATCCTGACTTATGGAAACCCATTCTTGCATTATCAATGCTTGGAGTTTGTCAGAATATGTATTTTGTCCTTCTCAAAACTTTTGACCATGACTGTATATATATTAATTTATTATGTATGAATATATATATATATATATATTAATATATTATGTATGAATATATATATATATATATATGCATGTATTCTGTCACAAAGATAAGTGTCCAGGTTTTACTGATCGCGCTTACAAGCCTTATGCATACACGCCTCGGTTGCCACAGATTTTTTGAGGTATAATTTGTCTTTCTGTGATGATTCTATCAGGCATTATACTGCAAAACAGACAAGGTGGCATTACTTTTTTAATACGTAGAGAACTACAATGGCCTGCTTCCTGGTTCCAATGCACCCCCACCCATCATTTTCTTTTACAAAGCCATTTTCTTGACAACATAGTCACACAATTCCTGCTAACCAACACATTTTTCAACTTGCTTCTACATTACATATTTGAGCCAGAGGACTTACTTCAATGATCCTACAATGAAAATTCATTTTTGCTTTTATCTTGGCCAGTTCGCTGTTTCAAATGAGAAATTGTTCGCAACATACCCACCTAGTTAAATAAATGTTAATTATTATTATTTACCCCCCCCCCCATTTTTCTCCACTCCCAATTCCCTCTAATCCTGCCTTGGTGACAGCTTTCGCAACTCCCTGGAAAAATCTGTGGGATGGCGAAGGGGTGTGCCCATGGTTCATCCAACTACTTTGCCCGAGCCGCCGATACTTTTCACACTACAAATCCAACTTGGAAGCCTTTAGTCACATCATGCATGGGATGATTATGTTCACCATCAATATTTCTGTGACTGAACTCCCAGTCACTGTCACAAATCCGCCCCCCTGAGCTGTCTCCCCTCTCCTTTTGTGTGCCTTCCCTCTATTCTGGTATCCCTTGTGTGTGTGTCTGGTTTGTTTTGTGTTTGTATGTCTTTTCCAGTCCCGAGTCACCAGTTCCCTACTCACCACAAAGGCACCCATTACTGAGCACCAGTCCCCAGCCCTAATCATCACCTGCACCTGCTGATCTGCCACACCTGGGCTGATTGCTGCTTTCCCTTCATAAGGGAGATGACAGCGATCAGTCCTTGCTGGACGTGCAAATTAGTTTTTGGGCAGATCGGAGACGGACGTGACGTAACCGGAAGGAGAGGATTTTGCAGAGGCTGTTGGCTAGAGTGGAGGTGTGAGATTTTCGAACTGCGTAGGCTGTGGTAGAGGTCGGATTGGTAGAGCTGTACTGTGACTGAGGTCAGCATGGAAGGGAGTTCGGATGGGAGTGTGGATGTTGTCAATGTAGGGGGAAATTTTGAGGAGTCACCGTATGTGAGGAGGAAGAAGAAGCATGCACGGGAGAAAGAGTGTGGTAAGTATAGTTCGGGAGAGGGTAAAGGGACAGCATGCGGAGAGGTGGAGTTGGGATATAAGGTATTAGTCAGGGGTTAAATTGGGATTTGTTATGTGGGGGGACACTCCTTAGGGGGGTCCAAAACGTTTTTGAAAAAAATGTTTGTGAGAAATAAACCATTAAATGGCATTTTCTGGAGAGTTTTGTGCAAAGAAATTGAGAAATCGAGTCTTACATGATATGTGCAAAACTGCAGGGTTGAGAGCCTATGTTTTGCATTGCTGTGGTATCAACATGTATTTGGGAATTCAGCATTTACAGTACATTACTGTTAATCAGTCATCACTTGATTACACATTTTATTACCTTGTTGTGATATAAGAAGTGACCCATACAATGTGCCAAACATAACCTGCAACATGAAGAGACAGTGCAATACATGACAGTAGCAACAACTGAGAAGATTTGGATCTGTGGTGACCAGGTTCACCTCACACAAACTTCCTTCTCCCATTCTCTCTACTACTACAACACACACACACACAAATGCAAACAAACACACACAGTCTAACCAGGGGTCCGTTCTTCGTACGTCGCTAACTCAGTTAGCTGGATTTGATTGTTGACGATTTGGCATGATCTTGGATTGTTTGGTTCTTCGACGCTCATCCTGGACTTGCTGTCATAGCAACAGGTGCGCAAGCTTAAACCTGCTCGGGAGCAGTATGGCGTTAGATCAACGCCAAATGTCGCGCGCACGCAGAACGTCTCGCGCATGCAACATTTATTATGTTTGAGAGAGCGAAGGACTGGAGTTGCAAGAGCAAAGCTGTAGTTGCGAGGAGAAACCTTGTGTAACGTGAGGAGAAACCTTGTGTTGCGCGTGCATCTGCTATATTGCGCATGCAGAGCAAGAGTGTTGTGTGGAACTTGCAACGTTGCGTTGCTAACTTTGAGCAAGCAAAAAAAATGCAAGCAGTAAATTATTGCGAAAGGATACATTTTTCACAAACTATGAGTATATTTCAAAAGCAAGACTCTATACCTTTCTGTGATACACAAACTGACCATTGGCCACATGTGAAAGTCTACTCTCATGCAGGTTTCAATTTCACTCGCAATGTCAGCTTCATTGTCGGAATTTTATATATTTTTGATACAGGTAAACATCAGTTCAAACATTCATCCAATGAAATAGCCTGAATTGTCCCATTTGAATGCAGTTGGTCACGGTTTTTGAGCACTCTTGTTTTTCCTCATTTGATAAAAGGCCATTGATTGAACTAATATCTGGCATGACATACAGCTACCTAATTCTCGTCTGGAATAGTTTATCCCAATTCCACACGGAAAACTCATGAAATATTGTACATATGTATAGGAATCCTCAACACATACGTACATATGTGTCCTGAATATCATCATGAAATATATAACTTGTGCTTCTCAGAATATTTAATACATTGCATATTGTATATTTAAACATGTAATATTATATGTTAAGATTATGAAATATATGAATATGCAGTATTTTAAGCATTTCTCATAAACACATCATGGAATAAACATTCAAGACATTATTTAACTCTTTGTTATTGTGAGTTTTTAACTGTTGTTAACAAGGGAACAAACCAAAAATAACCACCAGATTAGGCCATATTGCATTAGGGTGAAGTCAGCTAAATTGGGCAATCAGGTAAAATGGGCAAAATAATGTTGTAGCATCATATCTCTTAATATCTTTAGAGCAAATCACAATAACTGATCTTGCATTGTTTCTTCAACACTTGTTGACTTTTAACAAGAGTTTTGATTGGTCTGCGTTTTCTAGGCAGGCAGGGCAGGAAAATTACATTTGATCTAATGCATAGCTTATTTGATGGAATGACAAGACCTTTACCAAAAAGTGGCCCATTCAGACAATTATTATCTTATACAAACAAGAGTCAAAATCTATAAATTGTACTAGCCAATATATATTAGCATAATTTTAATAAAATGCATTGTAAGCAAAGAAACAACTGGGTATGGTCAGTAATCTTCATTTAATAAGGACCAGTATTCGCAGTATCATACAACTGCCATTATGTCACAATCTACTGGAAAGTTTACTAAATACACCAAGGATTTGACTTCAGTCATTGTCAAGCAGCATATAGCACCTTTTCAGTTTCAGTATAATGATCCACTTTGTACTTTAAGTTTAAATTTCAAAAGAGACATATTATGAAAACAACATTAATGCTATTCCTCTGCAAAGTACTTCACAGAAACAACTAGACAATAGAAAAAACACATGACAAGAAAGAATACAAATTGCACTGCTGGTTTGCTTCTAAGCTAATCAGGGATGGGCTTGGTTAGTTCCTGGATGGGAGACCAGTGGTGTTGGAGGGCCAGTAGGAAGCACTCTTCACTCTGGTCTAAAGATCATTCTCAATTCCCCAGGGTAGTGATGGGGACATCTGCCCTGCGTTGGGTGACATATTTTGGATGGGACTTTAAATGGGTGTCCTGACTCTGTGGTCACTGAAAATCCCATGGCACTATTCATAAGAGTAGGGGTGTTAACCCCAGTGTCCTGGACAAATTTCCAATCTGGCACTCATACCATCATGACAACCTAATAATCCCTATCTCTCCATTGGCTTATTCATTCGCCCCCCCCCCCTTCTCCCCAGGCAGTTGCTACAAATGAGAAAGTGTTCTCAGTCAACTTGCCTGGTAAAATAAAGGATAAACTTAACACCTATAATTATGTCAATATATTTACATATATTTTAGACATATTAAAACATATGTGAAACGGCCAATATCGAATATGTAAATATATGTATGATATAATACATATATTTGTATATAAAATATTTTTTTTGCAATTCATAATACTTTAATGCAGGATGGCGTTGATTGAAAAAGCGATGGCAGGTCCAAGTGTAAACGAGGTACAGTAAGATGATGGTTTACTGTAAATTACATTAAAAAGTTAAAAGAAATCATTAACTTTTGTTATTACATGATTAAGAAGTGAAAGTATACTGCCTGCAATAATTTACACCATGGTCAATAAAAACATAACAAAATTAATAGTTTTTAGGATGTAATAAAATGTATAGTATGTAATAAAAAAACCTGGGGATTTGGATTAACATCCGTCATGATGGATGTTTTTTGTGCTGGTTGAAATGTGCCAGATCCAATCAGTGGATTTTTAACAAATAAAGCCGACCAAATGCATTTAATGGAATAACTCAGTCTATTTCATTGGATAAATGTTTGAACTGATGTTTATCTATATAAAAATATATACAATTCTGAGAGACCAAAGCTGACGTTGGGAGTGGATTGGAGACTTGCATGAGAGTAGGCATTCACGGTGGGCAATGGGCAGAATCTTGATTTTGATTAATACTTTTAGTGTGTGAAAAACGTATCCGTTCGCAGTAATTTACTGCTTGCAACATTATTTTGGCTTGCTCAAAGTTATACATGCAACGTCTTAATTGCAATTTCCACACAATACTCTTGCTGTGCATGCGCAATGTAGCGGATGCACGCGTGACACAAGGATTCTCCTCGCAACTACAGTTCTGCTCTTGCAACTCCAGTCTTTCGCTCTCTCAAACATAATATGTTGCTTGCACGAGATGTACTGCGCTCGCGCGCGCGACATTTGGCGTTGATCTGACGCCATAGAGCAGGTTCATTTAATGTAAACAGGATTAGATCACAGATTGTGTTAACGAAATGGAGTTCACAGCCCTAGTAAAACAAAGTATATTTAAATTATACTCCAGTATTATACTTCTAGTCAGGGGTGCAACTACCCAGGGTCAGAGGGGTATGCAGCAACAATTTTGGTGCCCCCCCAAAAAACAAATAAATAAATAAGTAAGTGTGCCGGACATCATCATGTATGGGCTTTAAATAATTAAGGTTTATTTTAAAGTATATCAGCCACTGTAGGCCTAACATATTTATATATATATATATACACTCACCTAAAAGATTATTAGGAACACTATACTAATACTGTGTTTGACCCCCTTTCGCCTTCAGAACTGCCTTAATTCTACGTGGCATTGATTCAACAAGGTGCTGAAAGCATTCTTTGGAAATGTTGGCCCATATTGATAGGATAGCATCTTGCAGTTGATGGAGATTTGTGGGATGCACATCCAGGGCACAAAGCTCCCGTTCCACCACATCCCAAAGATGCTCTATTGGGTTGAGATCTGGTGACTGTGGGGGCCATTTTAGTACAGTGAACTCATTGTCATGTTCAAGAAACCAGTTTGAAATGATTCAAGCTTTGTGACATGGTGCATTATCCTGCTGGAAGTAGCCATTAGAGGATGGGTACATGGTGGCCATAAAGGGATGGACATGGTCAGAAACAATACTCAGGTAGGCCGTGGCATTGAAACGATGCCCAATTGGCGCTAAGGGGCCTAAAGTGTGCCAAGAAAACATCCCCCAAACCATTACACCACCACCACCAGCCTGCACAGTGGTAACAAGACATGATGGATCCATGTTCTCATTCTGTTTACGCCAAATTCTGACTGTCGGTATCAAGTGGCTCCCTCTACACTTCCACCTAATGTTAGACCTACCTGTTGCCTTCCCCTGTCTTTCCTGATCCACCATCCTCACACCTGAATGAAATCAACTCACTGTTATATAGCAGCCTAAAGTCAATTCTTGTGCATGCTACCATATATTTACCAGTTGTTATTTTACCTTAATAAAAATGAGATGTCATGCATGGGATTGGAACCAGAGGGTTTAACCAAAATCTAAATGTAACTGACAGCAATATTGGTTTGCATCAAGCTAGCCGAAAACCCCAATTAACTGCTAGTGTTAGCAAACACTACCCTGGAAATCCAGAGTTCTTGCGAGAGCACAATTTGAATTTGCTCAGCAAGTTGCTATGGCACCGATTCATTCTGCTCATTAACTATGCCCTTGTAGCTGAGCTGCACCAATCACATCGGTGTATCGGATACAGGCGTGCCAGAGGCGTGTAAAACAGATGACGACAGCGCTGCGACCTCGAAGTCATTAGTTAACATTGTAAGATCGCTATGGATCTACACCAGTTGTTGTAAACGGCTCTGGCCGCTACAATGAACGAGTTAGACTTGGCTTTTTGTCTAAAGGAGGAACAGAAGACAGCGCTCGAATCGTTACTTTTTAAGAAGGATGTTTTTGCTGTTTTGCAGACCGGATACAGCAAGGGTTTAATCTACCAGTTAGCTACGCCATAGGGTTAGTGAAAACCCACTGGTGATTGGTCGTAGTGTTATCCAGTTGCGTACAGTGAGATTTTCAAATGCACGCTTGGTGCCGCCCCTCGAGTTGAATCATTTACATTACTCGATCCCAGACCCTTAATCGTTCAGGATTTGGGTCTGGATTGTTCCAGGCTAAGCAAACAGTAGATAGTCTGTTAACATGAATATTTGCAAGCCTCCAAGTTTGGTAGCAAATCGATGCATAATTCCATGGTAAACTATTGTTACTGCATTAGTTATGTTTTCCATATTCTTGTCATTTATTGTACATGCTAACTTATATTTTCGAGTTTTCAGCTCAGCAACCTCGGTTTTGCATATTCTAAGCTAGCCATAAACCCTCATCTGGCTACTACATTCTCAGTGTTAGCAAACGCTAGCTAGTCTGTTACCATGAATATTTGCGAGCCTCCAAGCACAGACGTCACACTTTAAATCCTACCTGTTGCCTTTCACTATCTACTTCTTTAACTGCTGTCGCATCCCTTGACATGCCAATGCCATCTCCTTTTCACTCTTTCTTTTTCTATTTTTAGCCACTGGCAGCTTTTTTGCTTTATCCATCTTTTTCCATAGATGACAACTTACTACTCGTACCTGCTCGCTGAGCGCTCACGTCACGGCGCATTTGCTCCCTCTTCTATGTCAAAATGATATGATGTAATTTTATGAGATAGGGCGCCTACTCTAGCCTGTTAGTCCTCTAAAATGTTATATAACATTGAGCAGAAATAATTTAGAAACACACAAAAGCAGCTACATATAGAAAATACTATATATTTTTTTTGATTTTATTATTTTTTACCATCGCTTTGGCGCCCCCATGATGCTGCGCCCTTATGCGCCGCATATAGCGCATACCCACTTTTTGCGCCACTGCTTCTAGTATACTTATGTTAAACCATACATGTGTATTTAATATGTTTAAGTATATTTGAAGTATGCTTACAAAATATACATACCAAAATAATATGGCCTATTAGAAGTATATTTAGGATAAATAAAATACATTTCATTTCAAGTAGCTGCATAATTTTTTGCTTGGGAGTGTAAATTTGCAGGTAAGTTACGTTCTTAATATTTCAGATATATAATATTATATCCCATTAAAAAAAGTAATTGGATCAAACCCAGCTAGCACAGAGCTGGCGGGAGGCAGCCGGTTACAGCTGACGGTACGATATCTTTTTGCTCATCATTTAACGGGTGGTCCGTCGGTGTTGGAGCCTGAGTGGTCCGCCGGCGGGTGAGCAGAGTTTTAGACAGAGATGCTCTGGGAATCCTCGCACTCATACTGTTGTTCCAGTTAGTCCATCAGCTGCGTATAGGCTATATACTAGGTTAGTCTTATGTTCTAGATTTCTATTTATAATGAAAAGTATAATGTATATATTTAGAAAATTGGTTACAACAACTTTCAAATGCAATACAAACACATAATAGATTTATTTTGAAAATCAAATATAATAAAATATATATTCAATAAAAAAGTTTGTCTTTTTTTATTTTAGACAATATGTCAATGTCCAAAATGCTGCCGGTGGACAACTTAGCAGGCAGTGGACCTCCTGTTAAACGATGAGCAAAACGCCTGGCAGACCACAAACTCTGCATCAAGGGGAAAATAAAAATATAAAGATGACTGTATTACATAGCTAATATTTTGAGCCTAACAAAGGTGAATTCTTCCAATATACAGGCGTTTAGGGCGGGATCGGGCTTGGTGACAGGGGTACAATTTCATGACGCCGTTCCCTGTCCCAATCTCCGGACCACAGACCCGTTACAATGCAGCCCTGTGGTGGAGGTACAGCCTGATGATGACTGCAGCTAGTGCACTTGGACCAACCTAGTGGCAGAGCTGCACGGGACAGAATTGTGGAACACCATTTTTGATTTGTGTTTTGAAAAAAAATACCAAAAACACATTAAATTAATAATAAAAGACAAGACATTATGCTTAACTTCTTTTGCCTGCAATTAGAGATATTGTTATGCAAGGTCAGCAATAGTAGCTACTCTGTGGTGGCTCTGACATTTAATAGCTATTTATGAAATGATATTATGTAATTATCAAAATTAAATTATTAAAATAAAAGAATACTATAAAGTAAGTGAAAAAACCATAGCATGGTGACCACTTATGCATTTGATTTGTCTGCTCCTGGTTTTTGCAGACTTTGAGGTTTTCCCTTGCGTTTTAATCAAACTTTCGTACGAAGAACAGACCCCAGGACTGAACAAACACTATTCAAAGTATGTAGTTCTGTTTACTGGCTCCAGTGTTTGCTTCATTACAACATGCCTATTATTAAGGTATAAAAATGATGATAACACGGGTTAGTTGTACAATCAACATTTGGATTTATATGTGTTTTACCTTTATAATTTGGATTTAACAGACTTGCAGACTTATACAGAAGCAACCGAGTGAATGTGAAGGTTAATGAAATGTACGATCAGCTTTTCTCTGATTTATTGAAAAGAAACTGGTGTGTATATTACATGAATCATCTATGGTAGCGTTTGTAAATACTCCAACCCAGGTTCCAACCCAGTACAAACAAGGTCTATATAATAAAGTGGCTGGTGAGTATATTAGTGTTAGGTATAGTATAACAGTAGCATATACAGCAGGGGTATTCAACTCTGGACTTCAAAGCCAGATCAACATCACTTTTTCATTGCAACCCTCTAATCTGAGACTTATGTAGACCTGGGACACAAGGTGAGTCCAATTAATGTTGAGGTAGAACAGAAAACCAGCAGGCTCCGGACCCCGAAGTGTTAGATTTCTGATAGGAAAGACCTCTGATGTACAGCTTTCCTCCAGGTTTCCTGGGTCCTCCTCCGCAGCACTGCACCCACTTTAGTCCTCCTCAGCACTGCACCCACTTTAGTCCTCCTCAGCACTGCACCCACTTTAGTCCTCCTCAGCACTGCACCCACTTTAGTCCTCCGCAGCACTGCACCCACTTTAGTCCTCCGCAGCACTGCACCCACTTTAGTCCTCCTCAGCACTGCACCCACTTTAGTCCTCAGCACTGCACCCACTTTAGTCCTCCTCAGCACTGTACCCACTTTAGTCCTTCTCAGCGTGGTCCCTCTCTCCTTTCATTTATGGCATTCTTGGCCCCGCTGCACCCTCCAAAGGACCATCAAATATAGTTGAGATAGGGTTCTTAATTAGTTCATCTGGACTCAGTGTTTAACTTTTTGGGTTTTACCAGGTTTTCCCCAGCAGAGGCCACTGTCATCCACCTGTCCCAATAATGTGGGACAGAACTCTCACAGTAGTTACACTGCCACTGAATGCTGTCTTTATTACTACGTTTATTATTTGTATGAAAACAACCGATTCATTGATTAGAATATATTACTATTCAGCTGTGTTCAACCAGCCTTCAGAAAATATAGCTACTGTATGAGCTTGAAAGTCACTCCGGTTGAGATGTAATATGTAAATGTAGAACTATTGCATAGGCAGCCATAATAAACCTTTGCATAACTTTTCTAAACAGGTGGCAATACAGCTGTAGCTACTTCTACACACTAGCTACTTTTAACATAAAATGTTTAGCTAACAAACAACACTCATTGCTAAATTATTATCAAGCCTAAACTGAGGTCCATCTGTGCATGTTCCTGCCACCCAGTGTTGTCAAGACCATCTGGTACCACTGTTCTTTTCATTTATATAATATTTTACAAAGAGACTGGTGTAGCATACTCTGTACACCATCTGTATTTTCTGGAATAGCGAGGTCACGAGGTAATGGTATTAAGGTATAAACATTTGCCCTCATTCATGAAACCTTCTCAGAAAAGATCTCAGATTCAAGCATAAGAAGAAACCTACAATAATTTAAAAGTATGTTTCATGAAACTGTCGCACCTGGTTGGAATGAGCATAGATTTCATCGCAGGTTAATTAATCTGAAAAAGCAATGGAAGCGAGAATGCGCTCCACCTGTCCTTATGTAACATCCATACTGTATGCGGATGTGGCGAACATCAACCAATAAATTGACAGCTTTCAGCATTTATTACAGAATGAAGTCATCAAAGATGAATGCTCATGTCACATGGTTGTCATAAACATTTTATTTATTCATTTTTAGGTTAACCAAATTCAAATTTCACAGGTCAAGCTATTACAGAGCGGCCAAATTAAAATGCACATTGGAGAGAAGTGACTCGTGCTCCCGATCCGAGCGCACCTGTTCACCTGATCTTCGGAGGTCCCGCACGGTTCTAACAAAATCCTGAAAAAAAAATTCCAGGTATGTCCGAACATGACTGACATAAACACATCTTTTAATCAGCTTAAGGAAACAATAAATAAATTAAGGAAACAAGAAAAAATACTTACAAGTTGATTTACTCTATGGATTTATAATAACTTTAAAAATTCTGCCATCAAAATTATATTGATCATTTATGCTCTCCAAGTACAGTGTGTGGATATTATAGGCATGCCTGACTAAGGAAAAGCAAGGCAAAGCAAGTTCACTGGTCTACTGCATCAGTCATCAGTACATAGCTTACACAAAGTCAAACTTTACAAATGCATGAACTACAGAAATTAGTGACAACCGCAGCATAAAGTGAAAGGAATACTAATAGTTCTACTAATTAATATGGTGATGATACATTATGGTAAGCCCATACGTTTCTATGTGCTGTATTCCTTGTCAACTTATTTTATATTACCAATTATTAATACTATAATTGTGGTTGTTGTTACTGAGGCTGTTATTGTAGATTATGTTTTAATTGTTACATGACTGTGATTGGCTATCATCAGTGTCCATGTATACAAGAGGTGAGGCCTACGAGGGAGCAGGAAGTAACAGGATACAACGTTTGTGTAATGTGGTGAGAATAATAACTGTGGAAAACCAGTTACTGTTTCTATTTTCTTATACACCACATCTACAGTTATGAATGTTGTTTTTCATAATAACCTTTTTCACACTTCCGCATTCCTATCAACGGAAAATGTCATAGATGGGAAAAACCTGCATTGCGCTACTAGCGTTTTAAGCTTCTATCCACCTTATTCAGCCTCAGCCATAGACTTTCGCTTTGTCTTTAAACTTCGGTCGGCTAGGTACGGCTAGTTAGCTACGTTGGTTGAAAAATAAAAGCCAATTTTAGGGAGTTTGGTACACACCCAGATACTAGAGAGCAATTTATTATTTTTAGCATATGCGAGCCAAGCACAGGGAGTAACTCTTTTAGAAATTTAGTTGGAAGAGGGTCCAGTTGACAGCTGGAAGGCTTTGAAGCCTTTACTATTTTAGTGAAAGACTCAAGGGATACAGGGTTAAAAAAATCCAGTGTCCTTCCTAAGCCAACATACTGACTGTTCTGCACAATCTCAGGACATGTGAGTTTAGGGGATACAGTGCCTTGCGAAAGTATTCGGCCCCCTTGAACTTCTCGACCTTTTATTATTATTTAATGTGAATGTTGCAATATTATTTGGAACACTATGGAATGTGTGGAATGTTCTCGCATAAATCCGCTAAACAAAATGTACCGGAGCAACGTAATTGAAGTACAAATATAGCCTAATAACGAAACGTGCAGTTCAAACGTAAAAAACCCTAAATATGTTGGCATATAACATAATTCAGGTTTTTAAAATAGTTTTCTGAGAATGTAATTTGGGAGAAATTCTGAGATGTACGGTTGCAATATTCATGGAATATATATTATAGCATTAGCAGTTACTGTCTGGGGGCTTTTTTATCTTGGAGGAATATCTTAACAAAGAATGTTGATAACCCTGAAACATTGTCTAATCATTTGTCTTGCTGGGATCAAGATAAGGCCATGAATAATATTGATAACCATTTAAAGGTAAAATAATTTGTGAATAGTCACTTCATTGTGTTGTGATCATAACTATTGATAGCTATTTATAACTATGCATTGTAACTGCACAAATTCATGGTTTTAGGTGGAACATGCAGTGTCCAATGGCCTGACAGGACTTGCCAGTACTGATGAGCAGAGGTGATGGAATAGCAGGACCCAAAAGAAGATCACACCGAAGCTGCTGACTGACATTTCCTTTACCCACCATAGGGCCAGTGAAGCTTCCAAGCGAGTAATAATATTACTGTAACATATTACTAAGTAACACATTACTGCTATTACTAAAAGTCTGCAGTTATTCAAATTAATCTATTTGTTCCTGAATAATCATACAACTATCCCATGTTGCAACCATTTCTGGCCTACCCTATCAGTAATTTTAACTACAGTTGTTCTCAAAAGTTTGCATACCCCTGGATAATAGGTAATAGGTTTACCATTTTCAAAGAAAACATGATTGAGCAGGCAAAAACATTTTTTTTGATTACTCATGGGATTCATATTTAACTGTAGGTCATAACAGAATGTTACAATCATGAAACAAAACAAAAAATAATGAACTTACCCCTGTACAAAAGTCTGCATACCCTCAGTTTTCAATAGGATGTATTGCCCCCTTTAGCATCAATGACAGGTTACAGTTGTTTGTGATAGTTGTCTATGAGGCCCTGCATGCTTGCAGGTGGTATAGCTGCCCAGTCGTCTTGATAAAATGCCCCCAGGTCATGCCAAGCCTTTGGTCATCTTGCATGAATCACACGTTTGAGATCTTCCTATACTGTGATGGCCAACCCAGAACCTTCACGTTTTTCTGCTGTAATCACTAGAGAGTCAACTTGGGCTTGTGCTTTGGGTCATTGTTGTGCTGAAAAGTCCAAGAGCATCCCATGCACAGCCAGTATTGTCTGATAACACGTTGCATTCATATTTCCAACCCATTTTCACAAGGTTCCCCATGCCTTTACAGCTCACAACCGAATAACATCAGTGAGCCACCACCATGCTTCACAGTGGGGATGGTATTCTTTTCAATATAGGACTTGTTGACCCCTTTCCAAACATAGCGCTTATGGTTGTGACCATAAAGCACTATTTTAGTCTCATCACTCCAAATTACAGTGTGCCAGAAACTTTGAGGCGTTTCAAGGTGTTGTCGGGCATATTGTAACCAGGCTTTTATGTGGTACTGGTGCAGTAAAGGTTTCTTTCTAGCAACTCGCCCATGTAGCTAAATTTTGTTTAAGTATTGTTGTATTGTGCTATTTGAGACAACCATGTCGTCTTTTTCCAGAGCAGCTTGTATGTCTCCCAAGGTTTTCCTGTGGGTTTTTTGTATCCTGAATAATTCTGGCTGACATATTTCTTGGTCTACCTGACCTTAACTTGGTATCAAGAGATCCCTGAATCTTCCACTTCTTAATAAATGATTGAACAGTACTAGTACTGACTGGCATTTGCAAGGCTTTGGATAATATTTTATTTCCTTTTCTAACTTTATGCAGTTCCAGTACCTTATTACACAGGTCTTTTGACAGTTCTTTACTGCTCCCCATGGCTCAATGTCTCGTCTGCTCAGTGCATGTACTGTACATAAGCCAAAGTTTCAAGGGTATGTAAACTTTGATCATGGCCATTTGAGAAATGTCTGTTATCAGTATGGTTTACAAAGGAGCCAAACAACTATGTGATCATTAATGGCTTCATATGATTACTATTTTTACATAACAGAATAATATACATTGATTTGGCCAAAATCAATGCCGAAATGTCAGAATTTCTGCCAATGTATGCAAGCTTTTGAGCACGACTGTATGTGACAATCTGACAACTCTCTCCCTCTATTGCCTCATCTTCAGCCATGTCAGGTTGGGCTGGAGTATGTGCTAACAGTTTAAATTGATATGGCTCCGTGATGGCTGGGTGCACAATCAGGTGCACTGTAAATCCAAACAGTAAGCAGAACTGAAAAAAATAAGGAAACTGATTGTCTGACAATTTTTGAGTTAAAACAGTATAATTAACAGTCACTGTTTTGCCATCTGTTTAACCATCTGAAAATAATCGTAATGTTTTTTGGAGTCTCTTCTTGTTCATTTTGTTTGGAAATGTGTCAAAACGGTTAAACGATTGCAAAACAGTGACTGTTATTTATATGTACTCAAAAGTTTTGAGGCAATCAGTTTCCTTAATTATTTGAGTTCTGCTTACTTTTGGATTTACAGTGTGAAACTGGGGATGTCAGTGGGGAGAGGTTCTCATACCATTGAAATGAATATGGTGCATTTTAAAGTAGGGGCTTAATATCACTCTCCACCTTTTAACACACTCTGCAGTGCAAATTAGAAACTGATCTGACAGAGATTTTAGCCACAGAAATGGGGCCTGTAGTGTTGTTGAAAACCATGTACCCACCTCCCAAAATGAATATTTGGTAGCAAAACACAGCTCGATATGTGCAGGCAAAACTGGAAATGAGCATGAGCGTTAATGTTTGATGGAACAGTAGTTCATCCAGTGTTTTAAAGATAGTTTGGGGTCATTCATATACTCTCTTACTTCTGCTGTATGTGCTTGTAATTAATTTCTGAAACAAATACATGGAATCATGAGTAATTTGGTTGATTCACACATGTTGACAGGGGCGTCGTGCCCATTGAAACTGAGTGGGTACATGCCCCCTCAATTATTAGGCCAAGTGGATTTTCTTTTTAATATCAGTATTTGTAGACACCCGTTTCCGTGTGTTGTGCACACTGTGCCCCCTTAAATAAATAGGGGCATGACGCTTCTGCATGTTGATGTTTGTTTCTTCCATTACATGCTGTGTGTTGTGTATTTCTTTGCTCTCTATTCTCCTGAGATGGACGGCATACTATTTAATTAGCCCATTCCTCTGTCCAGAACTCCAGTACATATCCAAGAACAGAAAGGCAACTCCCTCCCTGTTTTTAGGGCGTAGATCCTGTTACAGTCTTTAATTCTCTGGGAGAAACATCTGCAACCACTTTGAGCCCTGAGAAAAAATAGAAAGTTGGCAGCAAGGCCTGTGATTTGGACACATACAGATTTATATATATAAGCTGGTACTGGAAACGCCACTAATATAACAGCACAACTAAAGGATGGGAGGTCGGGAGAAGCTGCTGGAAAGTTGGTGGATCAAAGAGGAAAAAGCAAACTTGGGTCTATATAGTGTACAATACTTTTATCCGTAAAACATGAAGGATGGACAGAGACACAGAATGTTTTGAAGAGAACCCTAACAGCTTGTGACCTCACAGTATGCTAATGTATGTCAAATCAGGGAGAAATTGAATCTATTGTGGCCTAGGGTGACCTCCAACTGTCCTGTCATATAAACCATTATAAGATCCTGAAAAAAATAAACAAATAAAATTGTATTCAATCTTCCTGGAAAATATCACAGCTTTCCAGTAGTGTTCAAAGTGCCTCTCTGGTATAAATAAAATATACCAAATATAAAAAAAAATACATTTGACCAGCAAGTAAATAGATGTAATTTTAATATATGAAACACTTTACAATAAGGCTCCCTTATAAAGTGTTTATAAATTATGTTGTAAACCATTTACAAATAATTTACAATATGTTATAACTCATTAAATTTAAAAGGCAACTGTCCCCTGATGCTTGCCAAATTGTGAGCCCACATGAATCTCTACTGCTAATCTTCAGATAGGACACTTACCTTAGTTGTTCTTCTCCATCAGCTAGGATCATTGGTATCAGTTCACTGGGTTGATTCATTTAGATGTTTCCTGGGATCTCTTTTTTATGTCAATTTATTGTTGAGTTTATTCATTTCACCTTTGTAACTGCAAAAAGGTGAAGTGTAAACCACATCACCATTTATTAATAAGTAACTAACATTTGTAACTCATTAGTTAATAGTTGTGTTTTGCACTTTACAGTAAGGCTCCCTTATGCCAGTTACACATTTTAGTAACTCATTAGTAAATGGTGATGTTTTACACTTTTTGCAGTTACAAATTTGAAATGAATAAACTCTAAAATATACTAAAATAAAAATGAGATGCCAGGAAACATCTAAATGAATCAACTTAGTGAACTGATACCAATGATCCTGGCTGATGGAGAAGACCAACTAAGGTAAGTATCCTATCTGAAGCATAGCAGTACAGATACATGTGGGCTCATCATTGGGCAAGCATCAGGGGACAGTTGCCTTGTAAATTTATTGAGTTATAACATCTTGTTAATGATTTATAAATGGTTTACAACATAATTTATAAACTAATTATAAACCATTCATAAACCCTTTATAAGGGAGCCTTATATTACAGTGTTACCCAAATATATTTTTACTATACTTAACCTGAATGTTGTTATATTCATTTTATTCCAGGTCAATTGTTTTGAAAAGATGGCCCTAAACTTTTTTTTATCAAGAATCAAACTAAGTTAGGGGGGGTTTTAGTTACATCTGAAAACATAATTTGTTTATGTTTATGTATGTTACCCTGACATGGACTAATGTTCCTTCAGAAGCTCATATCATTAATTCTATATGCAGAGTATTTTAGGGAACCCATCTAATAGCACTGTAGGCCTTGTGATAGCAGGCTTCTCCCTGCTATGTAGTGGTCAGCATGGGCGGCCCTCTCCTGCAGTCAAGGGCATAATACAACCAGGATGTTTTAAACGACATGTTCCATTTATAGACAGCAGTACTGAAGAGTGACACTGAACTCTTATCTTCAGTGAAAAGGAAATGTCAAAAAACTATATTCTGCCTTTTTAGCCAAAATCAAATGCAATTGAGCCACCTGGGATGGTATTGTAGACTCAAATACAATACAGTACCATCCTGTTTTTCTCAGGAGAACTTTTGATTATAAAGTAGAGCAGCCCTTGGCTGGAAATTGTCTAGCAACAAATACTGGTAGATAAATCTGCAAGACTTTGAAGAGTTTGACAAGAAACAATGATCAGTTTCCTACCCATGCATGCACTCAAAACTACTCCACGGACCTGGATTCAATCATTACATAGCGAACAATCGACTACTTGTAATTGGCCCATATCTTGTGTATAATTACAAAGAAAAGCCATTGCTGGGAAAGAAAAAAAAATACTTTGTCAAGTTTTTAGTTCAAACCATCTGTAGTTATGTAATGTTTTATTTCACTTTCTCACATTCATTTTTATGAACTGTATGGGTCTAGAAGTGTTCAAGAGCCAATGCAGTGACACAAACTTTAGCTACCACACACCTACTGTACCAATAAAAATAACAGCAATAATAATATTACAGTACATAATAACAATAATGAATTCATGTCATATAATTTATTAAGGAATAATAAATTGAGCCGTGATGTGAAGAGGTTATTATTATAGTCCACGGTCAGGTGTCATTTCTAATTTTCCATCCACCATATTCTCCTTCTATTCTCTAAATTGTCTCACATTATCCCTGTTCCAAATTTTTTTAGATTACTACAGCTCACTTTAGCATGTGATGTAACACATGTTAAATGTGCATTACTTTAATCTGCATAAATAATCCTCAGGTTTTCTGATAAACTCCTGTTACATAGTGAGGAATATAGCTTTATCTCTTCACTGTTAACCAGAGAAATGATCCTCCATCTCTCTGCCTCTTGTCTTTCTACCTGCTGAAAAGGTTCATGAAGCTCTGGAAGCCATCTTCTCCAAAGAAGTCAAAGGAGCCCTGAGAGGTGCCAAGGTGTACCAGCAGCAGGACCAGCAGGACCAACACCAGCAGAGGCACCAGTAGGTTCCAGCCCGCTGCCAGGATATTGTACCACTTGGCCTTGTCAGAGCACTCCTGGGCCAGCTGCAAATTTCCCTGTGTCTTCTGATCCCTGGCCTGGATGGGAGGTAGAGTGCAATGTTATATACTGATAGTTTTTGTACTGATACATGCACAAAATAGTGAGTTATTGCAATTATGTTAATATGTAGTTAATCCCTTGGCAATTACTTATTCATTTGAGAACATTTTACAATGAACCATACTGTTCATTAAGTAAGCTAGTAAAACAAGGCTTTATATTACCAACATTGCAAATGTTTACTCATACTAACCCTTATCCTATCCCTACATTAACCTTCACTTGTGCCTTTTTCTAAACCTAACACTAACCTTAGCAATCAATTGCTTATCAACGGGTATATTTGTAAAATATTACGTTGCTCAAAGGCGCTGGTTATAAGATCAGTTTTTCTTCCCATAATATTTATTCATATTGTTCTCCATTTGAGTGGATCTGTACTGTTTTTAGTCTCTGATCAGTACCTACTTATTAGTAAGATGCTAGTTACACCAAATCCCTTATTCAGTCTGCCGGTGGCATTGCCCTTCTCTAATTTGGGCACTGTTTTATTACAGGGCAAATGCTTTTGGACCACTGGGCTGGCTGCCACATCCCCATTCCTGTGGTACAGGACACAATTACTTTAACCAGTTTTTTCTGTGCATGCTTATAAACAGTACTGTACCATTCATGTGTCTGCAAATGTAATAAGTGAGAAGATCTTTGTTCTAGTCGCTGTTCTAAAAACCTTTAATGGTTTTATATTACACATACACTAAATATTAAAGAGGTAATGTTCAGAACATATTAGGTAGTATAACAGCTATTTAATACAGTACCAATAATTATACACCATATTTTAAAGCCCTACATGTTGATTGGTTGAAAGCTCTGTATTGTATTTTCAATACAGATTGTATGGATAACTGTAATACCTTTAATAGACATAATACATTGTGGGGGGTTTGTGGTACCATGATAGGGGCGGTATCCAGGCACTTTGTGTTGTGTCATGCGTAAGAACAGCCTGTAGCCATGGCACATTAGTGCCTTGTGTAACTATGGAAACTCATAATCTTAAATGTACATAACTCAAGTAGTTTATAGTACAGTATGGTAGTTAGAAAGATGAATTGTAGATGGATGTCGTTAACATTTAGGCAGTAAAACTTATTTCTGTAACCAGTGAGAAAATATGGAAATAGAGACTTGATGAGAGAGAATTAGATAAACGCATACAGTAGATAAGATATAAAGAGAATGCTCATGAGTAGCTCACCTTAATGGAGTAGATAAGATATAAAGAGAATGCTCATGAGTAGCTCACCTTAATGGAGTAGATAAGATATAAAGAGAATGCTCATGAGTAGCTCACCTTAATGGAGTAGATAAGATATAAAGAGAATGCTCATGAGTAGCTCACCTTAATGGAGTAGAT
>JACXGM010015232.1:0-21468 GCA_016801145.1 Umbra pygmaea | reverse complement strand
TATTCGCCTCAATACAGATACAGGCAAACTATCAGTGCTGGTACTACTCGACCTTAGTGCTGCATTTGACACTGTCGACCACGACATACTTCTTGACAGGCTGGAAAACTGGGTCGGGCTTTCTGGGATGGTCCTAAAATGGTTCAGGTCATACCTAGAAGCGAGAGGTTACTATGTGAGTATAGGCAACCATAAGTCTAAGTGGACACCCAGGACATGTGGAGTCCCACAAGGCTCAATTCTCGCGCCACTCCTATTCAACCTGTATATGCTCCCACTGAGCCAAATAATGAGAAAGAAACAAATTGCTTACCACAGCTATGCAGACGATACCCAGATCTATTTAGCCCTATCGCCTAACGACTACAGCCCCATTGACTCCATATGCCAATGCATTTATGAAATTAACAATTGGATGTGCCAAAACTTTCTTCAGGTAAACAAAGAGAAAACCGAAGTCATTGCATTTGGAAACAAAGATGAAGTTCTCAAGGTGAAAGCATACCTTGATGCTAGGGGTCAAACAACTAAAGATCAAGTCCGGAATCTTGGTGTGATTCTGGAGTCAGACCTTAGCTTCAGTAATCATGTTAAAGCAATAACTAAATCAGCATATTATCATCTTAAAAATATCTCAAGAATTAGATGCTTTGTTTCCAGACAAGACTTAGAGAAAATTGTTCATGCTTTCATCACCAGCAGGGTGGATTATTGTAATGGCCTCCTCACTGGTCTTCCCAAAAAGACCATAAGACAGCTACAGCTCATACAGAATGCTGCGGCCAGGATTCTAAGCAGAACCAGGAAATATGAGCATATCACGCCAGTCCTCAAGTCTCTACACTGGCTGCCAGTCACATTTAGGATAGACTTTAAAGTATTATTACTGGTATATAAATCACTCAATGGCCTAGGACCTAAATACATTGCAGATATGCTCATTGAATATAAACCCAACTGACCACTCAGATCATCAGGATTACATCAGCTAGAGATACCAAGGATTCAGTCAAAACGCGGAGAATCTGCTTTTAACTACTATGCCAGCCGCAGCTGGAACCAGCTCCCAGAGGAGATCAGATGTGCTTCAACAGTAGTCACCTTTAAATCCAGACTCAAAACACATCTGTTTAGCTATGCTTTTACTGAATGAATTCTGTGCTAAATACGAACTGATTGCACTATATTTTATATGGTTCGTTCAATCTCTTTTATTTCTTAAACTGTACTATTTTTCTAACTGTTTTTCACTTATATGCTTTAATTTTATCTGTTTTAAATTTTTATGTTTTCCTGTTTATGTAAAGCACATTGAATTGCCATTGTGTATGAAATGTGCTATATAAATAAACTTGCCTTGCCTAACCACTGAGCCATCTGACTCCCGATTGACTCCCATCAAAGTTGCAAGTGCTTCTTCAAATGAAACGAAACCTAATACAACCTTAAATATAATAAGAAAACATACTATGAAGATGTAAGATACTTGAATTAGAATCCGTTGTTAATAAACTAAGTTACAGTTGAGAAGTTGGACATTGCGCGTTTAAATGTCTCTGGGAAAACGAGAGCGGCGTTAATCAGAATCCAGTCATTATCGCAGACTAAACAAGTTATTTGAGTGACAGCTGAATCATCCAATGAGCGTTTAGCATTCCGTGCTGTATGTGTGTGATTATCTTTTTTCGATAACATAAAATTGTATCATAATCACATCAACTTACCCATATCTGTATTTATACACGTTTTGTCCTTGATATTTTCTATATTGACTTAATCTAGCCTACTCGGGTTAATTATTGGGAACTAAATTGATTTGTTTTTCTTCTATACCACACTATGTTTATGGTACCACACCTCAAGGCTGGAGTTCTCACAGACTAGCTCTGCGAAAACCAATCAAATATGCACCTCGACAGAAGTGCGTCTTTCTTTGTTAATGAGTAAGCTTCCGCGTTTTTGTCAAACGCATTTATCTCCAATCCGAAACAAATAATGTTCGAAGTAGCCGAATAAAAAAATTAAATAATAATTATCATATGTTTTACAATTCACCCGCCAGAGTGGCTGGTAGATTGGGAAAAGTTACCCGCCAATGTGAAAATCTAACCGCATTTGGCGGGTGTTAATTTCCCTCCCTGAACAGGATCCAGAAGCGCAAACGTTTTCTCTGAGCCAAGGCTAATTTAAAATGGACTGTGGCAAAGCGGAAAACTGTTCTGTGGTCAGACAAATCAAAATTTGAAGTGTGTTTTGGGAAACTGTGTTTTCAGTGCATTGCATGGTGTTTTAGTTCTTCATTTAATTCTGTGACATGTCCCTTTCCTGTGTAAATACACATCTCTCTAGTCTGGGTTGCATTGTGATTAGGGATGGGTCTCGAAACCGGTTCTATTATGGACCCGGTTCCAAATTTCTCAAAACCCGAAAATCAATAAGGTCCGAGTTATCGATACTGCTATCGAGACTAGTGAACAAGTGCGTCAATTGTGTATACCTTGGAATTATTATTTATAAAAAAATGAATTTCAATTCAACTTATCATTTTCTCACGCCCTTGTCCACGCAACACAATTCTCGAGCGATTTGCCTTGCGCTCAATAAAACAAGTTTTACATTTACATATTACGTAGTGAAACTTAAACATCATTTGGGGCGGGAAGACAAATCACAGTCTAACAAGTTTGCATTAAACGAGCATCGAACAAGAGATGATACGAAAACGGAAAACCAAATAGAAATTGATTTTTTACCTACGTCTTTTGTTTTTACCAAATCGCACACTGTATGTATATAATGTACAGTACATAGCCTGTTCACGTTGCACGTTGAGTGCTGTTCTGTGTTAGTAATGGTAGGTTGTAGTTACGTATTACGTAGTGAAATCTAAACACCATTCGGGGCGGGAAGACAAATCTGAGTCTAACAAGTTTGCATTAAACGAGCATCGAATTGATGGGGATTTCAAACAACGTAAAGTTGTATCTGCAACGGAGTCAAGTGGGACGGTCTAGCTAGTCAGCAACAGAGCCTACAGCTGCAGCTCCTGATAGAACAGCAATGTGAAATCGCTAGTTGCTAAAAGTTAAGGGCAGTGTGTGCACACCTTAAGAGGCATGTACCACATTCTCAGCATCTTCTGCATACACCTACATGTAATAGTCTGAGCAAGTTAATAAAGCATATGAAACTGTATCTAAATTGTATTTATTAAAGCAATCAGGACAGAGCATGCCATTGACCCTCAATGAATTTAAGAAGAATTTAGCTTTAGATGCTATTGGGAAACTTCGACAGTCTATATACCATAGTGAAGAACATTTTCCAACTCATTATTAACATTATCATCCAAACAGATGCCTGCAAAACAATTATTGTTTGCAATGAATTATTACACAATCCAGTAAAAACTTTATGCATTGAAAAATAAGGTTTGCGTCATTTCGCAATCAATAACCCTCTATTTTGCAGGCATTTCCCCCTTTTGGTCAAACAGTGGTAAGTTTGCTCTTGGGGTATTTTCTTTTGCAAACCCAATTTTTTATGGTGATTGCACTACTGACTTCATACTTGTTGGCTGGCCTTAGAACAATGCACCTTAGTCAACCATTTCAGTGCTTATTTAGCTAAAACCAATACACTCAAACCTTGCAATCTTTCTGGACCCAAGAAAATGTGATGGCAACTCATCTTGATGGAAATATTCAATAATTAAAGATGACTGCTCATGATGGTTATTGAAAGCCAAACAAAATCATTCAAAACTTCTAATGACATGTTTTCGTACGAAATCTTATTGTTAATGCAACAGATCTTAAATCAACGTATCTTGATACTTAAGCCTCAGTTTAAAATTCTGATTAAATAGTTTTGACTGCAATTATTTAAGCTTTGCACTCAACATATTGAAAAAAATGTAACTCCAAAACTAAAATTGAGAACAAAACTTTATGCATTGCAATAAAAAAAATGGGTGATATCACTTTGCCCTTATTTAATTCTATATTTTGGGTGCAATACTTTACTGTATTCAATAGTCTTAACAAATTAAGTGTTTCTCCATTTTATGTTGTTGCACTATATAAGTGACAAGCTACTCTTCCTCTTCAGAGTTGTGATTCTGTTCCGCACATAGTTTTTCACACCAGTCCATGTCCGGTCCTTTAGAGCATGTGGCTCTGCTTGAATGCATTGTTCACAGTCTTTCTTACCAGGAACTCTACACGCATGGATGAAACTCATCATCTGTCGCTCTACTGCGTCGGACTCATTTACCTCCCATCTCCGGACTGGGGGCTTTGAAGAGGCTATTAAAATAAGGAATTAGGACAGTTTCAGTTGACATGCCAATTTCAGTAAGTTTTTTTGTTTAATGTATTATAATGATCTTTGCTCACCTTGATCATTTCTCACCACAGAGGGTTGAGCAGTCTTAGATGATCCTGTAGGTTGAGAGGTCTTATCTGATCCTATAGGTTGCGCAATCTCAGATGGTCCAGCTACCTCCATATCGCTCAAATCTTCCTCTTCACTAGACAAGGCATAGCTTGCAGGATCGAGTTGCTCTACAAAATGAGATATATTTTTTCACAGTGGGTTCCAAATCTGAGTGCTCCATTGCAGTTTCTCAAACCTCGCCTGACTTACAACAATTTCAGGTATTAGATTATTTAAGAACTTCCACACTTTTATCTACTGTTCAACTGATTATCCAGCCCATGTCTGATTGAAACATGTAAGCTACTTCAGGGCTACCCCAAAAATGTGAGATTGCAGGGTATCCCCAATATGAGATTTGAGAGCCACTGCTGTCCTCATTCCAGTGAACAGTTTATAATTTGTGTTAACTTGTTATGCAGTGAACAAATAAACAAGCATGCATACTATATACACATAAAGAAATTAAAACATGCTGATACCTTCCGGGTTGATTTCAATGTCATCTAGTTTCTTCCCTTTGAAGTCTGACAGTGTTCCCTTCTCCATTGCCATTAAAACCTTACTCATTTTTGCAAGCTGCAATGTTCCCTCCGGTAAGCGATAGTACTCCCTGTGGATTCTAATATCATGACCAAGAAAGTCAGCTAACTGGTCCACTTCATTTTCTTCAAGATTCAGCACCTTGGACATGGTTGCAATGTGTTTTCTGAGCTTGGTTGATGACAGTGCCTCTGGATTCTTGGCTCCACATTCACAGGCAGCTTTGTGAAGACATTCTCCTCCTCTGTAATTAGTTAGTGCACCTGGTCGTGCAAACATGTAGGGATTTGCAGTTGGGACCCCACAAATTTCACTTGTTTCTACCAAGAGCTCCATGGCAGAAACCACTGATGGCTTTAGCAGAACAGGGACCTTTCTCCCACGTTTTCCACAGATCTCCACTCTAGTGAAATGTTGACACATCTTCTTTTCAAACTCCGACAGACAAATAGCTATGTCTTCATTGAGCTCAGACCTATCCCTAGATCTAAATGCAGACAATGTCATCTTTGATACCTCGCCTTCTCGTCTTCTATTGAAAACAATGATCTAAGGCAGTGTAACCTTGACGAGAGCAACATAGTTGTCTGTAGAAGGGCAGCTCCTCTGCTTACTCTGGAACTCATCCTGTTTTAACTCCAAGTGCAAGTGTAACAATTTCACATCCTGGGTGAATGGTATAACTTGTGGTGTGTTCCACTTTGCCACTTTGAGTGTTGTTAAAGCACCTGCAGAAATGAACTCATTCCATCTGGCCTGGTGTATCTGCCTGAAATCTTGAGCACAGTCAGCAAGTTGGTAGTCTCCAATAATCATTGCATTACTCTCAACAATACTACACATCTTTTGTAGAGAGTGACCAAGTTTCAGAGCCAAAGAGGGAATGCGGTATAAGTTGTTCTCTGCATTGTAGCCTGACACAACTTTGACAGCTGATATGATATGTGGAAAGTTTGATGGTATGACAAAGTCTTCCATTGTTCTTAGTGGAGTGATCTTCCTTGCTACAAGTAAGAGTCTGCCAACTTCTCTCATCTTTTGTCTGATGTAGTCATGTTTTCCTACGTCAGTCCCCATCCTGTTGAACATGTGTTCTCCCAGTTGCATGATGGTTTTGTCATTTTGAAGAACACAGAAAACATCATCGTAGTTCATTTGACATAGTACTTTCTTCAAACCTTCACTAACCTTTAGACCAACTGGTGTTTTAATAGCACACAGAGATCTCACTCTCCTATTCCTTCTAATTTCACCATCTCCTTTATCTTTAAGTGAGCAGTTTTTTACATGTTTCCAAAGGGTCCTTTTGGAGTAAAGCCCTTGGCAGTGAATGCAATGTATATAATCCTTAGCTTCTTTACTCTTCTTTGGGCGGTAACAGGCGACCATATCTCCAGCTCCTTTTCTTGCCACCTCTGCATTGTGGGCAAAGTTACCCCTTTTTCATATATGGTTCAACAACAGTCGTCTTTCTTTTCAACGTTTTGGAAATTGAACTGCCTTGGCAACCTCCACTTCATTTTGATGGACAAATTCGAGATGTCTAGCCAATTTCGAAAATGGTTTCCAGCAAAAAAGGCAGTACTGCTTCTTGTTATACACCCTGCATGTCCTTCTTTGTGATGATGGCAATATGTGAATGGAAGATTGTTTGTCAGATGAACTGCCTAATTCTTTGCTCTGTCCTTCCATGGAGGGTGGAGTTCTTGGAAATCTCTGGGATACATGGGGCTTTAGGTTGAGAGGTTCACTGTCCTCTGATTCATCTGAGGAGCAGCTGTTAGGTATGTAGTCACCATCACTGTATTGTTTATGATCAGTGTCATCAGCAGAATCACTGGAGCCACTCAGGAACTGAAAGTGAAAACATAACACTTAAAAACACATTTTATACCATGAGTTTAGTCTAAAGGGATTGACTGTTTATCTCAGTTAATATTTCTTTATGCAGCACATTGATACATGAATTTATATATTTTTCCTGAAGTAACCAGAAATCAAAGGAAACAAAAGTGCTTATGGTAATTCTCATCTTATATCATGCAGACCGGTCAAGTCAGGGGAGATGTTTCATAATTCAGTCAAAGAAAATGAACCAATGAAGGAGAGGAGGCCAATAAATAGGAGTAAAACTGTAAAGAGCACTTGGCAAACCTGTCTTTTTCTTAATGGCCTTAAATTTCTGTTATATTCAGCTTGGTCGAAGTGCTTTCTTAGGGCTGTTGATTCAACTGATGTAGAAGGTAAAGGAGAGCCTATCTGGAAAAAGAAAAAAAATAACATTATTATTGAAGTGATAATGCAGTTTGAGCATAAAAGTCTGCTACTGCAAAGTTGTTCTTGCTCTTGAAGGCCTGGACACTGGCAGTGGCTCATTGGGTCGAGTAAGTGGTCAAGGAACCTGAAGGTTGGTGGTTCTATCCCAACTTCCTCCTGGCAAAGTGTCGAGGTGTCCATGAGCACAACGCCTAACCCTAACTTCTCCCAACAAGCTGGCTGTTGCCTTGCATGGCTGACACCGCCGTTAGTGTAATCAATTAGGGCTGCAGGTATAGATTTTTTTAGTAATTGAGTATTCTACCGATTATTCGATTGATTAATCGAGTAATCGAATAAGAAATACTTTTGCTTTATTAAAGAGCAATAATATACCATCATTTGGTTTAATTTTCAGGAAAAAATTACATTTTTATTGCCAACGTTGTTTACAATATCATCTTTAAAAAAACTAAACATATTAAGTGCAATTAAGTGGAATATTATGTTGTTCTTAAAGAAAACATTTTCTGAAATGCAATAACAACCTCAAACTAAGGCATACATTAAACATACATAAACATTACCGTAAGTTGTGCAACTTAACTTTCAGAACTACAAATTTCAACCTGAGACTGATCTGTATATAGGCCTATATGTAAATATTAGTTATACTCAACCTATTGATTAATTTATTAATTTGATTACAATGTACACAGCTCTGTTTAACTTATGCTAGTAAATCGTTGATCAGCTGTTTCTCCATGAAAAAATAAAGATAATTTGTTGCGCAACAATCAACTGTTTTTCCGATGGAATAGTCAACAGGTTGGCTCTTTACGTATTTTCTCATCTTTGTTTTTGTTAGTTGTTGTGTTTGGTGTACTTTCATCGTCCATAAGATAGAGTGGATGATTAAGTTGACTCAATGTTTTCTGTTGAGATGCTGAAGCATTAATGTGCTATTATTGTGGTAAGCTAGTTAGATTTTGCAGTAGACGCATTGTGCAGAGTTTGTTTTAATTACGCATGAACTGATTCCAAACTTTAGACACTTTCTGTTATTTTCTCCAGCCTGTATCTTCTCTTAGCCACTATTTACGCTCTCTTTTTTCATTTTGTAATCTGCACTCTGCTTGTGGCTCCTCACTTCCCATCTTCACGTGACACTTTATGGGATGTGTTGCCAGCAGCGCCAGCCCGGTGTGCGACAGTAATAATCATCCGTGCGGAAACACCGTGAGCGATGCAATGTTGGTAACATAGATTAAACAAAGCTTCGAGGCAAATCATTTTGCATCAAGGTTTTTCCGTAATCAAATTATTTGAGTTACTCAAGGAATCATTTCAGCCCTACATTGAATAATTGAATAAATGGATGAATGTGAAGTGCTTTGAGTGATTAGAAAATAACTATATTTATAAAAACAAGTCATATGTAAACACTCCAGATAAACATTTTTAGCAACCAAAGATATGCTAATTAGAGTTGTCATCGTGCCTGAAAACTGAGCCCGGTCTGACCTAAGCCAGCTCAAATGAGGCCCGAGCCAAGCCAGGTCTGACGTCACACAAATTAATTTAGCCCAGCCCAAAAAAAGCCAAATAAATAAAAGTTATGGTGTTACTACAGCTACAGTATCGGCATAAACCGTTAAATATTTAATGATATGGAAAGCAATAAAACAATAATGGAAGGAAATTAAACAGACCTTGCAATAAAGGTGAAAAAAATCATTAAAATAAAAGTTTAATTAATGTTTATGCTTTGTTTATCTTATGTTTGGAAATAAGTGAAGGTCCTGCCTATTTTGAGTTTGGCCTGAACTGTAGCCTATGCTTCTCCAGTATAGTCTGATAATAAAGCTTTTAATTTGTATTATTTGAAAAAACAGACTAATGGCTTTATTTTTTGTTTCTACTCTTCCAAACAGCCATGAACATTTAGCTAAATATTTGAAACAGAGCAAAAGATTTTCGTTTGTATCTTTTATCGAGCATTGAATCGTGAACATATTCACTAATTAAATTAAAAGAGTTGACTATTAAAACAAAATTAAAGACAAATAACAAACTATAGCAAATTACAAACATTATTTTACCATCTACAACATAATCTCTTAGGACTTGCTGCATGAACAGACTGGGTTCAAAGTCAAATTAACAAGGAAAACTAACTGATTTGAGTATTCATTTTGCCATTAAACATTTCCAACTGTTTAACTGAAAAAGATCACATGATTTTGCCAAATTTAGTAAGACAGAAAATAGTTTGCGTCAATCAATTAAAATGGTTACAAAATCTTGTAGCTACTTTAAAGACAAGCTGCAACAATGTGTTGTATAAAGTGTGCGCTTGCAAGCAGCATACTCGCTGCAGAGGAGACATATGAATGGTGCTGCAGGTAAGACATAGCCTACCTGTCTTGCCTTCAGATTTTAAAAATTCATGGCATGTTCTGCATTTTACATTCTCAATGGTTTCACCAGTGGTTTTACCATCTAAGTGAGATTCTTCCAAACATCAGACTTCCCGTTCCCTGTTGCACAACCATACACCTTTTATGAATGCAGTCTTTAGCCTACCTCTGCCCCTCCACATCCATTTCGCTGACTCCCATATGATATTGCCACACCTGTTCTTGGAGTTCTGTCTACAAGTGCCAGGTTATAATAATAATGGAATCTTGTAAGGTAGCATGGCCTATTATTTTTAGTGAACTGAAAACAGATACCTTGAGAAAGATTCAGTTTGAAATATTATTAATTGTGGGTCTGCAGTAGGGACAGACAGAGCAGGGGAGCTGGAGAGAACAGAGCAGATGGTGTCAACTAGGGCTGCAACTAACGATTATTTGGATAATCGATTAATCTGTGGATTATTTCTTTGATTAATCGATGAATCGGATAAACAGCCTAACAAATATTTCTATAACTCTATTTTAAATAAATGTTATTCCAAATTGACAATTTTAACACATAACAGACCTAAATGTATGCTATAAAACATGTGCAAAAGATATTCTCATTTCTTTAGTAAGGTGCAAAATATGGTATTTTTCACCTTGCTTAGACGGACCTGAGATGTTAAAATAATTGTCTACAAAACAGCTTATATAGAACATAGTTGTAAATAACCTTATAATAAGGCCTGTTGAATAGTAATTTCGTTGCTTTATGTATTTTACCTGTTTAAGTTTATTTTGACATATTTACTGTTTTTAGAATGAATTTTATTTTGAAACGGACTTTGGAGTTTCTACTGTGCGTAACGTTAGTTGAAAAAACAATGAAAGTAAATCACATAGTGAAACGTTTAACAAATTAGCATCCCTGAAGAGGTACAAGGTAGCATACATTGTAATACTGCAATGGTAAAATCTGGTTTGTGTTTTAAATTAGTTTTGCACTAAAACTTTTTGTTTGTTTACTTGAGCACTGCCGGGTAGTGTTAATGAGCTTGCTAGATTAACGTTAGCTCTACTGCGTCTGCTCAACCACAAACATTAATTAGCCAGCTTGTTAAATACACTTGTCCTACATTTTTAAGTAGAATTGATTCAATAATAGACCTTTTAAGCTGGATCGCAACCAAACACCAGCTATTTGATAAGAACTACCTGTTGTGGGAGGAACTATTCCTAATTTCAAATGCATGCTATTATTATGTAGTAACTTTTTTCTTTGAAGTGCTCTCTCATTACGGTGGTGCTCCGGTGCCATGCCATTTATGTTTTACAGAGTTTGCACGTTAAACGTTTTTGTTTAATTTAAAGTGAAGTTCTGCCATAAAATTTACGATTTCGGTCAGACAGTTTACTGTTTTTTTTTCTTTCTTTAAGTTACGTAGCTCCACCACACAGCGAGCAGCAACGTAGACCCAACAAATCGATAATGAAATTTGTCGCCAACAATTTTAATAATCGATTTTTATCGATTTCATCGATTCGTTGTTGCAGCCCTAGTGTCAACACACAACAAAGGGCACACGCTTGACCTGGTCATGTTGTCTGTGATCTCTATAGCAGCATCTTTCATACTGTGTTAAATTCTTGGTTTCAGTCATGTTGTGTTAATTAGCTTATTGTAAGTCTTATACTGTAGGTGTAGCCTAGTGTTAGATCAGTTTATTCCACTCGATAAAGGTTATCTTCACTGTGAATATGGGGTGGTTTTGTAGAATGACATAGCCTATAGCCTTATAATGTCATGGTTATGGATTTTAGAATGCATTTTAATTACGGGAATATGGGCTGAAGGTGTAAAATACACGGCAAGTCCAGTTTGTACAACACGCCACTTGAGTACCTGCCCAGGTGTTTTCATTTTCTGTAGCTCTGGAGTTAACCAGATAGCTGAGCATGATAAAATGAATGTTTGTGTTGTTACAGGGGCGTGGAGGTCCAGGATACTGCTCGGGTATGGTTCTATGAAATCCATTTTATTTTTTGGCCAACTCAGTTTTCTTATTTCCAAATTCCATGTTTTCTGTTTTCTTTTTTCCAAATTCTGCGATTTTTATTTTATATTTCGTTCCACTTCATGATTGTGTCCCACTTGTTGTTGATTCTTCACAAAAAATTTGTTTCATACATTCATGTTTCAAACCTGAAATGTGGCAAAAGGTCGAAAAGTTCAAGAGGGCCAAATACTTTCACAAGGCACTGTATATACACTTGGATGACTGATGTCTTTACACTGGCTGCCAATTCAACAGAGAATAGATTTAAAAATGTATTCCTTGTTTTTAATTCTCTACGCAACCTAGCCCCGGTCTATCTCTCTGAACTTGTCCATCCTTACACTCCGTCCCGAAGCCTAAGATCTTTTGATCAGGCTTCGTTGGTAGTCCCTCACATTAGACTCAAGCGCAGAGGGGAGCGTGCTATTGCGGTAGCAATGCCCCTAGAGATTAGAACGGCCCCTTCCTTGCCTGTCTTCAAGTCTTAATTAAAAACCCACCTGTTCTCATCAGCATACTAACCTCCCTTTCTAGCTGATTTTTCTCTTTTATTTTTAGCCTACGTTTGATACTGCTTTCATACTTTAGTTCTCTACAGTTATTTCATTCTGATTATGATCCTGCTACTCCTGTCCTTAGGCTGCCTTTCATTTGTGTTACTGTGTGTTGTGATATAGGTATTTTTTATTACTTTCTTTTTTAGATGTATTACTTTTCTGTAAAGCACTTTGGTAAGCCTACTGGCTGTTCCAAACGTGATATACAAATTAAATGAACTTGAACTTGATTGAACAAGCAAATTTAGAATGAAGTAGATACCATTGTTTATAGCTGTCAGCTACCAAGCGGAATACAACATTTAAATCATATGATGGAGCGCATGCTGACCATGTTCTGTAGAAAAACACAATGCATATATAGCCTATACAGTATATAGAGTGCTAATTAACAGTTGTCAATATTACAGGACTATATTTGGATTATAGAAAAAATATATATATTTTGCCGAATTCTACGTTAATGTCTGAATTCTGCGTTAATATCCGCCTTCTCCGCATCGTGGAAAACAAATATATTTCGTTTTAGTAGGCTCTTTAAAGGGATACTTCACCCTACAGCTATCTGGAGGTGCTAGTAGCTTCTCCCAGACATTTGTAGAACAGTGAGATATGTTTCACCCATGCCTGGCTAGTGTAAGAGCAAGATTTGAAATTTTGCAGGGAATTTTCACACGCTAACGTCACCGTGTGAGTCGAATGGACTTTGGAGATAGGAAAAATGAATATAGGCGTGTATTCGGTCGCACGCATTATTTTTTTGTGTAAAAGCATGTCATATACATAGCATCCCTGTTATACTGATCTGGCTTTCAAACCTACTCCTTAAAGCCTCGGTTGTCCTTGATTTTTTAAGGTATAGCTTGTCTTTCTGTGACGTTTCGATCAGCCGTTTTAATGCTAAACAGACGAGGTGGTATGATTTTTTTAGTATGTAGAGAACTACAACGCTGGCTTCCTTGTTCCGAGGCCCGCCCACCTGGCATGTTCTCTGGATTCTGTGAAACAGTTTGTAACCAAAGTCGCTGGTAACACAATTGCTACTAAACTAGGATTTGCAGATGAGGAATTTTACAACTTGCTTTTACATTCTGAGTGACATCCAACCATACATGTTTGCGCCCGAGTACACCGAAGAACATTTACAACAAATGGAGTTTGATATTCAGCTTCAACAAGGCAGCATGTTCTACAGATGCTCAGTTCATAGCGTTTTATTATTATTATTATTATTATTACTATTATTATTATTACTATTGTCATTACTATTTTTAAATTCTTATATTGTTGTAATTCTTGTTTTTAAGCCCACTGCATAGAATCGCCGAGCCATGTCATAAGAATTTCTCTGCATAGGATGATGTATGTTATTCAATGCATATGATAAATAAACCACTTTGCGTTTGACTTTGAGATAATCCAGTTGAAACGGGGTTAAATTCTAATTGCCTAAGTGCTTCTGTGGGAATATGTCCATCCATGTCTACTGAAGAAAAATGCACTTGCTACAATGAATGGGATTGTGGACAAGCTTTACTTGTAAGGCTTGAACCAAAAATTACTGAATCACTGAAGTTTTCCAGCAAACATGAAAAGAGACGAAGCAAAAGGGCAATTAACAGATAAGTTTATTAAACCTATTTTCTGTACCTTGATAATGGAGCACACATCGTGTCTGTGTGGTAATGTTATTGTACTGTATGTGTAGTGTGCCAGCTGTATTTAGTAGCTAGCTGAGTGTCTAAATTACTATACCTTACTATAAAATAGGCTACTCTTTCTAGATAAAGAAAAATGGATGGGATCGCGTCGCTTTTCAGCCGCTTTCGGGCTGTAGTGCCGGTTAATTTAGCACGTAGATCCCTTTCATAATCTTCCGACCTAAAATGCCGACTGCAGTCCCTAACTTTTTATAGCCTATTGTAAAGTGTGAAAGATTTCTCCTTTTTTTTGGGCTTGCTTGTAATTTCTAAAACCAGGTACAGAACACCAAACGGGCATGATGAATAGAAATTAGACTACAATTTCAAAAACAAATAGGTATAACTTTCTAGCGTCAAGCTCTACAGAGGTGTGCTGTTGAATTGCCCATGTTCTGTGTCGGTGTGTTCAAACGGTCAAGGGCACTAAATTCGCTTGGAATTCTGGGAGTTGTGGTAGCTCAAGTTTAGACGGATACAGAAGCACCCCAGTGGATGTGAGAGGAACTGAAATATACTATCGGCTTTTCTCTGATATATTGAAAAAGAACAGACGTGTATATGACATAAATCCTCAATGGTAAATGGTATACTATGAAACTGAATTACTGTGGAACACTCCTTTAAGTAGGATTAAAAAATCTCTGACTGGTTATGTTTGTGAGTGTTTTATACTATCGTGAGTTATGTGAACACTTAGGTTTTTAATACCAACACAGGAAAATATGCACATTTTGTAAGATTCCGTGTTTATAAGTAAATTCCGTTTTTATGTATAGATTCCGCGATTCCGTCCGTGGAAACCATCAGGCCCTAGTTTTATAATGGGGGCAGACTCAAGGATGATCAGGTCAATCGTGTGCCCTCTGTTGTGTGTTGAGATGTCAACATGTTGTTTGAGGTTAACAAAGTCCAATAGCTGTAGATAGTCAACCACAGGCTGGTAGAAGGGGGTGTCAACATGAATGTTCAAATCTCCAAGTATGACAATATTTGCAATTCAGGCAGATAGATGGGTCAGTTTTAGGTCACTGTGGTGTAATACTGCTAAGCCACCATCGCGACCAGAGCAGCGTGCTTTCTCTAAGTATTGGTAGCCAGGAGGACATGCTTCATTTATTGCTAAATATGCTTCTGGCTGATGCCAGGTCTCAGTAAGACACATGAAATCAAGTTTCTTGTCCAGGATGTGGTCGTGTATGAGAACCGATTTATTTGTGAGAGATTGTGTGTTAAACAGTTCTATTTTGAGTTCTGATGGGGTGGTGTACTGTAGAGGCAGAAGTAGACTGAAATCCCACTCCATGTTTTCTGTCCCGCTCAGAGTGGTGTCTTGCACCAGTAGACTTTCCAACGTACAGCAGTGTTCTGATGACATAGAAGTCTGCTTTGAAGTTTAATCTGTTTAATGGCTGAAATACATGTTGGAGTGCTGTTATTTCTTAGATTGAGGTAAGGTAAAGTTACTTTATTTGTCACGTACACATACATGTAGCGAAATTCATTCTCTGCATTTAACCCATCCCTCAAGGGAGCAGTGGGCAGCCATTTACAGCACCCGGGGACCAACTCCAGATCTAAGCCAGTGCTTTCATCAGGGGCACTGACTGGAGAACCTAACCTGCATGTTTTTGATGGTGGGGGAAACCGGAGCACAAGGGGAGAACATGCAAAATCCACACAGAGCAGTTGTGGGATAGATTTTGCATCATGCCAGTTTGTAGCGGGTCTGAACTACAGGATGGATAGCCATTTGTGTTTGCCACAGACTGGCTGACCAAAAATGCAAAAAGAGTCAGACACAACAGGACAAACCACAGCATTGCACGTGAGCAGAGCGAGACAATAAATGACTGTCCATGGATTTGTCTCACAGAAGCAGGTGTATCAAAGTGTGTCTTTTTTTAAGTCGTTATGCTAGCCTGGCTTTAAAAAGGTACTAAAGGAACGCGTGTGCCAGAGCCAGAAACATCGGGTACATTTCATGAGCTTCAAACTAACGTTAATTAAAACCCTTCACAGTCTCAAAATGTTCTAGTGTCTTACATGCGACCGTAGTTGCTTGGTACCATTGGAAAGAGAAAGATCAGACGAAAAGAATGAGTGGTGGCTCATTCATGTTGGTTAAACACAGCCGGAACTATGACGCCTCAAAATCGGTCATGTTTTATAGGCACTTTTTTACTAAATATGTTACAGACAGGAAGTAAAATATAGCTGGGATTTCAAAAACGTATAGAAATATTGTAAATAATGGGTGCAACATTCTGATGTTGACTTGTTTGTATGGCCTCCAAACTTTGCACACTGTTCCAGGAGCCCTGGGGGCTTGACAATATGCATTGAAATATGTATATGACATGCTTTTACACAAAAAAAAATATATATATACATATATATACAATCACCTAAAGGATTATTAGGAACACCCGTTAAATTTCTCCTTAATGCAATGATCTACTCAACCAATCACATGGCAGTTGCTTCAATTCATTTACGGGTGTGGTCCTGGTCAAGACAATCTCCTGAACTCCAAACTGAATGTCAGAATGGGAAAGAAGGTGATTTAAGCAATTTTGAGCGTGGCATGATTGTTGGTGCCAGATGGGCCGGTCTGAGTATTTCACAACCTGCTCAGTTACTGGGATTTTCACGCAGAACCATTTCTTAGGTTTACAAAGAATGGTGTGGAAAGGGGAAAACATCCAGTATGCGGCAGTCCTGTAGGCGAAAATGGCTTGTTGATGCTAGAGGTCAGAGGAGAATGGGCCGACTGCTTCAAGCTGATAGAAGGGCAACTTTGACTGAAATAACCACTCGTTACAACTGAGGTATGAAGGAAAGCATTTGTGAAGCCACAACATGCACAACCTTGAGGCGGATGGGCTACAACAGCAGAAGACCCCACCGGGTACCACTCATCTCCACTATAAATAGGAAAAAGAGGCTACAATTCACAAGAGCAAACCAAAATTGGACAGTTGAAGACTGGAAAAATGTTGCCTGGTCTGAGTCCCCTTCTGTTTCCCTATGGCTGAAGGACCTTATTTTCTTTCTAAAATTAGAGATGAAATTCACTCTCAGAGGGAATACTGATAACTTTATTAAATGCTGGAACCCTTTTATTACTTATTTCAATGAGCTACAAACACTTCCCTGATTAGGGTGTGCACTCACCCACAATCACTTTTTACCTTGTTGTTTTATTTTAATTTTATTTTTTACTTATTTATTTTGATGTTCACTTAATTTGGTTTCTCAGTTGATGTGTATGTATGCGTGTGTGTGTATGTGGGACCTACCTTGGGGGATGGGTGATGTGGGATTGGGGGTGGTGTGGGCTTGGGAGGCGGATTCTTTCTCTTATTCTCATATGTGTTACTTTGCCATTGTAAAATGTTTGGAAATATTGTATGGCCTCAATCTTGAGGATAATACAAAACCTTGAACAAAAAAATCTATGAGGAGTCTGCAGCTACCAACCTTAATGTTACCTTAGTCATTGACACCGATGTCATCAATTACGTAAGTAACGAAACACATGCATGGCCTGACTGTTTGTCAAGGGACACACACATACGACTTGTTTAAATAAATACATTTATGTTGTTATAAATAACAATTAATTGTATTTGTACCAGCATAATCTCCCAAGTTTTGTTTTTCACTGTAGAAATCTCAAATGTCATAATGATTTGCCAATGCAAGAGAGTACCGGCACCTTTTTTTTCCACTTCAAGCACTGTTTAGAAGTGTTATTACTCTGATATTATTTCAGAAGTTTAAGAGCTGTTTCTCCTCTTAAATTATTTTTGCTTAAGCTATGCAGTTTGTAAAAGCTTTAGGTATAAGTGAAACTGTCAATAATAACATTTTAATGATTTCAATTGTTAGAAATATTCATTTGAGAGTGTTCTGTCTGTGTTTCACTCAATTGTAGCTGCATTATCACCAGGCTTTTGACAAGTATTTATGTAGCCAGCATTTGCGCACACTTCATTTGTCTTATGAGAATACTTTTTCACCCAGTTTTGAGTCAGCTATTTTTATTAATGTAATTTGGTGCACTGTGTAATGAAGAGTTGAAATTCTATTTGGTAAATAGTGACTTTAGAATCTAAACAGTCACAAATGAGTTCTTCTACACCTCACACAAATTCCAACTGAAGACCGATTAAACAACGTGTGTGAATAATCAAGACTTTACATTGCAGTGCAGAGATGTCCTGTTTAACTACCTATGGGGACTTGACAGAAGCGCTCTTCTGTGACTTTTACACACTTAATCAATAGCAGCAGTTTAGCCTACAATGCCAACCATGAATACCCTGTAGGTTGAAATATTACCGGTGTTTGCAGACATTCTATATGCAAAGCAGACCTAGTAGCAGGATTTGCAGACTGTTGTTTACCTTCTGTGTCGAGGATGAAGTTGGTCCACTTGACACTGGTTCTGCCTGACACTCAGTGATGGTGTTGCAGTCCATCTTCTCTGTAACTGATGGAAAAACGGCAACAGGAACCTGTAGGAAGTAGTCAATACAGAAGTTAAATAAACAAACAATCAAAAACGCCAATGTCAGACATTTAAAACAATAAATACAACCGTCTACCAATAAACCGTAAATAAACCACTAAAATGCAATGTCTTCATGCCAACTATCAGATATTGACTGGTAATGAAGAACATGCAATTCTATTTGGGAAATGTTGAGTTAGAATCTAAAAGTCACAAATGAGGTCTTCTACACCTCACACAAATTCCAACTGAGGACCGATTATACGTGTGTTTGAATAGACGATACTACATTCCAAGGCAGAGAAGTCCTGTCTTACTACCTTTGAGGACTTGATAAAAGCACTCATTCTTCAGTGCCTTTTACACACTTAATCAATAGCAGCAGTCTAGCCTACAATGCCAACCATGAATGCACTGTAGTTTGAAATTTAATCGGTGTTTGTAGACATTCTGCATAACAGTTAACCCAAGAAGACAGATTTTCTGACTCTTGTTTACCTTCTCTGTCGAGGATAAAGTTAGTCCACTTGACACTGGTTCTGCCTGACACTCAGTGATGGTGTTGAAATTCATATTGTCTGTAACTGATGGAAAAACCGCAACAGGATCCTGTAGGAAATAGTCAATACAGAAGTCAAAAAACAATAAAAAATGCCACTGCAAAACATCTCAAGCATTAAATACAACCATCTACCTATAAACCGTAAATTAACCACTAAAATGCAATGTCTTCATGCCAACGATCAGATTGACTGGTAATGACGAACATGCAATTTTATTTGGGAAATGTTGAGTTAGAATCTAAAAGTCACAAATGAGGTCTTCTACACCTCACACAAATTCCAACTGAGGACCGATTATACAACGTGTGTATAATTAGACGAGACTTTGCATTCCAGGTGCAGAGAAGTCCTGTCTTACTACCTTTGGGGACTTGATAAAAGCACTCTTTCTTCAGTGCCTTTTACACACTTAATCAATAGCAGCAGTCTAGCCTACAATGCCAACCATGAATGCACTGTAGTTTGAAATATTACCGGTGTTTGCAGACATTCTGCATAACAGTTAACCCAAGAAGACAGATTTTCTGACTCTTGTTTACCTTCTGTGTCGAGGATAAAGTTAGTCCACTTGACACTGGTTCTGCCCTACACTCAGTGATGGTGTTGAAATCCATATTGTCTGTAATTGATGGAAAAACCGCAACAGGATCCTGTAGGAAATAGTCAATACAGAAGTTAGAAAACAATAAAAAATGCCACTCCCAAACATTTTAAGCATTAAATACAACCATCTACCTATAAACTGTAAGTTAACCACTAAAATGCAATGTCTTTATGCCAACGATCAGATTGACTGGTAATGACGAACATGCAATTCTATTTGGGAAATGTTGAGTTAGAATCTAAAAGTCACAAATGAGGTCTTCTACACCTCACACAAATTCCAACTGAGGACCGATTATACAACGTGTGTATGAATAGACGAGACTTTGCATTCCAGGTGCAGAGAAGTCCTGTCTTACTACCTTTGGGGACTTGATAAAAGCACTCTTTCTTCAGTGCCTTTTACACACTTAATCAATAGCAGCAGTCTAGCCTACAATGCCAACCATGAATGGCCTGTAGGTTGAAATATTCTGCATACCAGGTAGCCCAAGAAGACAGATTTTCTAACTGTTGTTAACCTTCTGTGTCGAGGATAAAGTTAGTCCACTTGAAACTGCTTCTGCCTGACACTCAGTGATGGTGTTGCAGTCCATCTTGTCTGTAACTGATGGAAAAATGGCAACAGGAACCTGTAGGAGGTAGTCAATACAGAATTTAGAAAACAATACGAAAAAAACGCCATTGTCAGACATTTCAAGCAATAAATAACACTGTCTACCTACACTCACCTAAAGGATTATTAGGAACACCATACTAGTAATGTGTTTGACCCCCTTTCACCTTTGGAACTGCCTTAATTCTACATGGCATTGATTCAACGAGGTGCTGAAAGCATTCTTTAGAAATGTTGACCCATTGTAACGTCCAGCCTGGTATGGGCTGTATAATATGCCCCTCTTTTGTGTTCTGTTTGTCTCATGTATTCAGTGGTTTACACAGTGGCTATGTTGTACTGTTTATTATGTGGATGCTCCCCTATGTATGATGTATTTTAGCTCCCTCTTGTGTCTGTTTCATGTTTTGCTTTGAATTAGTGAAGTCAGTGTTTTGGTTCCCAGCTGTACTGTATTTGTCATTAGTGAAGTAGTATTTAAACCCTCATGTTTCCTTGTCCCCCTTGTCGATCAATGTTTCCCTGTTACGTGTCCATATCTATGTTCTATCGATTTTTGCCCCACGTGGCTGTCTTGATTTATTAAAGATCCCATGGCATGCTTATTTTGGAAGCTTTTATATAGGCCTTAGTAGTCCCCTAATACTGTATTTGAAGTCTCTTTCTGAAATTCAGCCTTGGTGGAGAATTACAGCCACTACAAGCCAGTCCCACCATGAGCTTTGCTTAGAACGTGCCATTTCTGTGTCTGTAGCTTTAAATGCTAATGAGGAAGAGAGAGGCGGGGTAAGGCAGAGTGTGGGGGTGTGACCTTGACTCGCTTGGGGCCACGGTACAATGCATTTATGTGTACAGTGAATGTATCGCAATGGTTCGTAGACACGCAGAATCTGATCCGGATGAAGCACATGAAGAAGTTGCAACTGAGTTGACGCTGATCGGCGTCTACAGCAGGACGTCTCCGAATGGTTAGTTTAAAATATTGTGTCTGGATATGGTACTTTAGTTGGTTGGTTTATGTATGCTGTTACAGTTATTATCATCATCATGTAGCTAACGCTAGCCTACTTTGTTGGAGAAGTCATGTTGCTCTAAGTTGAAATCGTTCTAAAGCTGTATTAGCGTTTACATCAGTAATCTTTGTAGTTTAGAGAAGACTGTACAGTACTCTGGCTCATTTTTAATGACAAAGTTCTCCATGTATAATAAAGT